>LZPO01007958.1:7575-19645 GCA_001675575.1 Neotoma lepida
CTTAGAGATCTGTCAATTATTTCCATAACAATGGTAGCCAAAATAAGACAAAAGTAACATGCAAAAGTGACAGGGAATTGAGCACGGTTAATTATTACAAGCGAAAATTCTTGATTTTCAGGTGGTTTACACTCATTAGAGTCTGTCTTAAATGACAGTAAAGTCAGTTTTAGACAAACCCTTTAATGATACTAGGAAACAGCTTAGGAAGCAAGACAAACACTAACACACACACATGCACCCACGCATATACCCACACATGCAACACACACAAACACACACACACACTACCCATATGCAAAACACACATGTCATGCATATGTAGCATGCACACATACACACATGCATCCACACATATACTACCCACACATGCAATGCCCACATACCCTGCACATAGACATGCACCTCACACTCACAAACACCACATGCACACATGTACTACAACACACACACACACACAGAAAGTGGCCCAACGGAACAAAGGACTTAAGAGTGCTTTTAGGAAGCTCTCCCTGTGATGTGATTCTGAGGAAAACACCAGAGCTGTCAGGATAGGGAAACAGCTCTCCACAAGCTGCTCCACCCCTCCTAACAGAATGTGCCTGCAAGAAGGCAGGAGCGTCATGCAGGAGCTGGACATGCAAACCCCAGCTCCTCCTTCTGACTCAGAGACACCATCAAGTGACTTCAATCCAGATAACATTTGCCAAATTCTGTCCTAACAGTAGATGTTATCACCAGAAATAATTAGGATTCTTCATCAAAAATCCACTTGAAAAAAAAAAACCTAAAATTAATAAACTTTGCTTTTTTTAAGGAGTTTTTGTTTGTTTGTTTTTTGTTTTCGAGACAGGGTTTCTCTGTGTAGCCCTGGCTGTCCTGGAACTCATGCTGTAGACCAGGCTGGCCTTGAACTCAGAGACCTGCCTGCCTCTGCCTTCCGAGCGCTGGAATCAGGGCTCTTCCAGAGGACCCAGGGTTCAATTCGCAGCACCCACACAATGGCTCACAACTGTCTGTAACTCCAGTTCCAGGGGACCTGACACCCTCACACAGATATACATGCAGGTAAAATGTCAAGTCACATTAAAAAAAAAGGTGTGGACATAAAGTTTAATTGTCTGGGGCATCAATCTAAGAACATAAATCACTGAATGACTAAAACTACGTGGGAAAACAATATGTAGGGCATCTTATCTGCACTCAGTGTCTTTCAAAAATAGTCTAAATTTATCCTATNGAAACAATTAAAATATTTTAGGATGAAACAGCAAGAAAAGAAACTAATTCTGCATACTAAGTGGGCTTATCCCAAACACAGGTAATATTAACAAGGGGGTTCCTAACAGAGCACAACAAGGGTTCCTGCTTTTCTTCTCTGGAATTGACAGAAGAGACACATGTCCTCCATCATGTGAAGACATTTTAACAGATGTAACCTGAAACTTCTGGGTCTCCCTCTTTCTATACAGACTCAGGCATGAGAGGACACCATTACTTGAGCTACACCTGCCAGTGCCCAGAAAGAAGTATGTGAGAGACTCCCACCCACCATGGCTCTCCTCCTGCAGGCCTCTTCAAACATGGCTTGGGAAATGCCCAAGACCAAATACACAGACCACAGGGATCTTTCCTCGTCATTAGCCAGATGTTGACACAGGAGTGTGCTATCATCCTTATTTCATGCTAGTGTCTCTCTCTCCAAGAACTTGTAGAATCTGGGTGGTGGTTTTACTGGTACCCCACATATCCAAATGTGTGTCCAGCAGACAACAGGTGCTTAATATTTGCTAGATGGACTGTTGGACGATGGCTGACAGATAACTAGGTAGCCTAATTTTTGTTTCATTACTTGACAGTTCTGCTTTAAAATGATCCACATGTTTAACTTCCCAAAAGGCTGCTCTTTACAAAATGATGAGTTGGCAAAATCTATGTAAGTTTTAGAAAGTATTTTCACTCCTGTTTCTAGAATCAAGCAGTAATTTCTCACAACGATAAACCAGGAAGGATGAATGCATGCTTCTCTTGTCAAAGCATTCTGTTTCTGTTTCTAGTGATTTCTGTGGTTTCTTTAGGGCAAGGAATCGGGAGGCGAAACAGCGGCCTTTAGAAGGAGCTGAGATTTGACCTATCACAGCAGCTCTCCTGTTTGGCTCATGCAGAGCAGCTGCTGGGTGAGTGGGCTCATCCATACCGGGTGACTATTTCTGGTCCCACCGACCTTTCATGATAACCCGTTCAAGTCACTTGACCTTTTTAAGGCCGATTGCCTTGTTGTGACGCTGGCGAACAACACACCCCAGAGAATTTCTGGAGATGCAGCTACTGTTGCTCCACAGGTCCCTGGGCAAACTCCCCTGCTCAGCGAAAAGCGCAGGCTTACTCTCCAGCCCCTATCAGCTTCTATCTACAGTAGACCTCCTCTTGGAAGAGTGAGTCAATTGCTCATAGTCCTGACAAAGCCATTGCAAACTGTGTTAATTAAAGGCTTGAAATTATAGTGGTGAGTCTTAGAGCACTCCACAAAACCACTGGCAGGCTCAGAAGCAATGTGAAGTGCACAGATTAGCCAGATGTAAAATCAGGGGTGGCATCTGAGGTGCTGAGAGAGAAGCACTCCCTCCGTGAATATTTCTCGATCTTTCTATTTCTGAGCTGCACCAGATGAAAACTATCATGCCATCACTGTCTTCTGTTTAAATAGCTACTAGAAAGGTCAGCTTGTGTTCATGGAGTTTCGTAAAGGAAGAAATTATTGCTCAAATAAACTCTGCATTTCAAAAAGCCCCTGCCCAGCAAAGGAGCAAGCCAGGCAAGGTGAATCTCAGCTCTAAGAAAGGACTCAGGGCACTTTCCAGAACTGAAAAGAGACCACGAAGTTTCACAGAGTAGAGGCACTTGCTCAGTTANTAGAAGGCATCCGACCATTCTGAAGGTTGAGTGTCCCAGCTTGCAAACAAGAGCAGAGGCGAGCAGGAGAGAAAGGAGGGGAAGAAAGAAAATTTAGACAAACTCATTTAGAAAAATGCACCCATCCTTCTTAAAAAACAATAGCCAGTAAAGATGACATTTAACCATATAGATATTGAACATGAGCACATAGGTACTTTGGACAAAGATGTTACCTGTAGTATAAATTTCTTAGTTATGACATAATGAGATCATGAATTATCAAAACATGAAACATGATTATCAACATTATCAGATCCATAAACTATTCATATGCAAATGTAAAAATCCTCTTATTCCAATCCAATTTAAAAAGATCTCCTTAAAAAGCAAGCTGCTGTGGACTAAATGCNTGGTTAGTCAGCCTTGCTTCTGCANTCTGGAGTCTTTAGTCTCTGGCTTGGGCTCTGTTAGCTCTGATGGGGTCTGAAGGGTGAAAAGACAAAAACTCTGCCTTCAAGGACTTTCTATTGGGCAGAAGCCACAGACATACAGGACAACGGACCTATCAGGCGGCCAAGAACAGAAGAAAGCAAAGAGGGTGGAGTAGAGGCTGCCATTTAAAATCAAACCATTAGAGATCACTTTCCCAAAAGTTTAACAACATAGAACAGTAGCAAGTTCAAAGACACAAACCGGGGTTACAGTTTGTGGTTTTTTAGAGCACAGCTCAGTGACAAGCTTTCAAGACAACATAAGGTTTGATTTTTTGGCCGCTCATGGCAACACACACTTGAAATCCCTGTATTGGGAGGCTGGGAGGAGGAGGGCAGACACGAGCCTGAGGCCAGATGGTCTACTTAGTCTGTCTCTAAAACATTTGGGAGGGAGGAAGGGAGCAGGGGGCAGACGGAGACAAGAACAGAGATAAGACTTTTGCTAAGAAATGAGTATTAGAAGGTGTTGAGTGCAGGGTAAGCCCAGGTATGACATAATCATACCGTTCACTGTGGCTACTGTGTCAGGGAAAGTTGGGGTGCACATGTGAATGGAAGCAGGAAGAGGAAAGCCTGAGGCTACAACCCACCAGAGACCACGGTGACAAGGACCAAGCCGTTGTGAAGGATGTGGTCAGATCCCTGAGGTTTATGAGGAGCAATGAGACAGAGGTGACTCAAGAGTCCAGTTAGCATCACAGGCTCTGAGAAGACCCAGGGTCAAACCACAGGCAAATGCTCCAGCTCCTTTCTATTTCAACTTTCTCCTCGGCAAGTGAAGCTACTGAGAGCATCACGTTATACAAACCTCAGAGAATCACTCTGACGGCCAACGGGACATGGGCAGATACTGAGGACTTGTTAAACAGGAGTCAAAATAAGCAAGTAAAAAAAACTTAGAGTAATAGGAGTACAGCCATCAGGGGTATCCAAAGCCAGGCTAGAGAGTGCGAACCACTTCGGGCACACTGGACGAGAAGCATCACTATAAACAATTACTTTGGCTTCTTTAAGGAGAGTGGACTGAAAAGGAATGAAATTGGAGGCAGTTCAGAGGCTGCAGCTGATGGGAAGGCTGGCCAGGCTGGTCAGGGAGGTAGGTGGGCCCAAGAGAACATGGGGATCTTCCTGGACTTCTGCTTATAGAACATATCATTTGCTGAGGGAGAGGGTCCAGAGTAACCTAGTGGCAGGCGGAGGAGGATGACAAGACTGAGTTTCCTTCCTTCTCAGTACCTCAGGTCTACTGCCTACAGGAACNGGAAATGGGGAAATGTCAGGTCCCGAGGGAAAAGCCAGGAAGGGCCTGGCTGCCCANCCTCACCCGCACCCTGAACTATGGAGATCCTCTGGATGTATGTGCCTAAATTAGGTGTTAAACAGGTGGGAGTGGTCAACTATAACTGAAAACAAGCTAAAAGTGACTTCTGGATCAGTGACAGAATCAATAAAACAGGGGTTGATGGAGAGGGACTTACAAGGAAAGCTTGCCCACAGAAATGGTGTTCTGTGAAAGCCATTCAGACACATTCCTTTTGCAGCTTATCTGTGGGTTCTTTTGCTGCACCCACTTAGCATGTGAACCCCAGGTGAGTCTGAGCCCTTTGCTGCTCTGATGAGCTCCTGGACAGCCATNTTTCTCTCCTTCCTGCTTTATCTCAAACATGTGAGTGGGAAGGCCTCACTGTGACTCCCAAGCCCACTGACATTTAACTAGCACAATTGGGAGTCCAAAGCACGTCTCATAGATGAGAGCCACAGAGCGCCACACAGAGTGGAGACTCACTGAGACAAGCCCCTGGCAAGGACAGAGATCTGCTCTTACACACTGGACCCTGTGAGTNTGTCTAACTAACTCTTTATTGTTTCTGCTTTTAGGTAATGTCTCTGTCCTACAGGAACACCAGTATGAAGAGATTCAAGGAATCTTGGCATGGATACTTGAAACAAAACAGGATTTGCGCGCATGCACATGTGCACACACACACCATTTTCTGAAGAGCTGCGCGCGCGCGCGCGCGCACACACACACACACACACACACACACATATACACACACATGCACCATTTTCTGAAGAACTGCTATGAGATGCAGATGGGAAAACATAGTAAGCCATAACCCACCAGTCTCTCTGACCCCCAGGTATGAGGGGTGGGGTGGGGAGGGGGAGGTTAGATATGAGAATCCCCTTTCCTTCTGCTTAAGGTATTTTTCACCAGAGGATGCCAGGGTTGAACTGCTCCAAATCACTGCTCCTCTGAGTCTCTGGTGTCCTTTGTGGTGTGACCCCTCAGCTCCTCTGCTCATTATGGTCCAGTTTGGGAAGCAGCCTGCAACATGGAATGCTGGTCACAGGAATGCTGTATGCCAAGCCAGGAGTGCACTTCCTCACTGCGTACTTCAGGGCCAAATATCCATCTTCCTGCTGAGTCTCACAGCCCCCCATTCTGCACCCCGTTCTCTCAGACCTCTCATTTCCAGCCATTCCCTGGGATCCTTGACCTCCTGCCCCCCTCCCCAGCCCACCTTTAGCATTTGAAATCACTCTGGGTGATTTCATTCCACTTGCTTTTCTAGGAACTCTCTCTCATCTATACCACAATTTCAAAGACCATCTATATGTATGTCTGTATACCTTGATGTTCGAGCCTAGCTTCTCTTCCCAAGAAGGAAGTATGGAGTCAGCTTCTGTNATTCCTTCATCCTAATGTCCCATTAGTTCCTAAACACCCACGGGACAGGACCAAGCCCCTTGCTCTATTCTGCNCCTAGGGTTTCCACCTCCAGGCTTGGATAATGTTGTCTCCCAATAGCCAACCCTTTCCCTAGGAGCNGTCCAAGCCCCGCCTCATCCTCACTTTCTGGAGCACATTCCCAGTTAGCAAATCAGCTGGCAAAGGAAAGAGGCTGAGGGACTTCAGAACAAGTCACAGTTTCCCTTCCTCCTCAGCATACAGGGCTTACTGCCTACAGGAAATGAAAATGTCAGGTCCCAGAGGAGAAGCCAAGAAGGCCAAGAAGACTAAAAACCTTAGCAAAACTGGAATGTGCTCTAGGCTGATGCTGCCCACCCCACTACCTNATCTCTGACCATCTTCCAATGCTGTAGTCTTATACTACTTTATGGGGCCAAGGAGTACAGGAGCAGAAGGAATGAGAGGTGGGTTTCCTTCANTTCTTTCACTGTGAGCTTTTTGCTTGTTTGTTTGTTTTTTAGCAGATAAATATCTTGATAAATGGAGGTCAAGTTCTGCAACTTCTGAAAAGAGCTAGGTGGGGACAGAGAGAAAATAGGCAGCAGTCAGGTCGGGGTGACACCAGGGAAGAGGAAAGCTAAAGAGGGAAGGAAGGGAAAGGGCAGGAAGATGTGTGTGGTCAGGTGACTGGCCTATCAGACACTGAGAGAAGGAAGCTGAAATGGGCAGAAATCCAGAGAAGGGTTTTAAAAAACTGTGGTTTGTGGACAAGNTGAATAAAAAAAATACCCTGGATGTATGGTAAAGAAGTGACATGGGGGCCTACCATCCAACCCAAGTCTTAGCAGACAGAATCCAGGAGTTTGAGGTGACTCCATCTGAGTACCCCATGTTTGCTTTGGAGTGTTTCCCAAGCTCATGTCAGGCATAAGTAAGAAACAGCCTTAGCNCCTGCTAGACAGCCTTAGTCTGTCCTGGGCTTTTAGCTCCTGTTTGCTTCTATTCTGCTTGATTCAGTCCCATTTCCAGTTCTGGTTCATAGTGGACTCATCCATCTTCTTGACCCTTGGGTAACATACATCTGTCTACCCTGTTATAGAGTTAGTGGTCCNTCATTTATTGTCAGAGTCCCACTGTTCATAGAATCTATAAATCACACAACCATGGGATTATAAGGTCCTTGTCCTGGCTAGTTTTATATCAAGTGGATATGCGAGCGTCACTTTGGAAACTGGAACCCTCATTTGGGGAAACGCCTCCACCAAATTGGCCTGTGGTACATTTTCTTAATTAGTGATGGCTGGGGAGGGCCCAGTCCACTGTGGGTGGTGCCACCCATGCGAAGGTGACCCTGGATTGTATAAGGAAGCAGGCTGAGCAGACCAGAAGGAGCAAACCAGTAAGCAGTGCTCCTCCATGCCCTCTGCTTCAGCTCCTGCCTCCAGGTTGCTGCCTTGAGCTCCCACCCTGACTTCCCTCAGCAATAGACTGTGGCATGGATGTGTAAGCAAAAGAAACCTTTTCCTCCACAAGTTGCTAGGGTCATGTTTCATCACGGTAATAGAAAGCTCACCTCCAACATCTTCCTTTTTTATCTATTAGAAACTTAATGTGTATGCCTCTATTTGTGTGTGTTTAGGCTCAGATACAAAGAGAAGGCTGGTACAGTACTTGCCTCTCATGCCTGACTCCTTAGGTTCAATCCTCAGCACCATCAACAACAACAAATAAGGAAAACAAAGAGGATTAAAAATTATAAATATGAGCTGGAGAGATGGCTCAGCAGTTGTGAGCACACAGCGATCTTACAGAGGACCTGAGTTCCATTTCTAACACCCACATGGGGTGACTCACAACTGTCTGTAACCAGCTCCAGGGATCCCTCTGCTACCTCTGGTCTCCATGGCCTCCATACTCATGCACTCACATGCACACACTCACTCACAGACACACACTCATACACATTTTAATTATAAATGTATATAGCCAGGCATCGTGACACANGGCTATAAATACTCTACAGATAAAGGCAAGAAGGTGAGAGGTTCAAGCTCATCTTTAGCTACATGGCAAGTTCAGGCAAGCTCAGGTTATATGAGCGCCTGAGTCAAAAATAAAAACTGAAAGAAGAAAAGAATGAAAAAATGAAAAGAATTGCAAAAATAAATGGTCCTTCTCTCTCTCTCTCTTTTTTTAATGCTTACTTCTTTATTTATGGGGGTGGGACACATGTGTCATGGAGCATGGTGGTCAGAGGACAACCTGTGGGAGTTGGTTCTCTCCTAGCATCATATGGGTTCTGGGGATTGAACTCAGGTCATCAGGCTTGGGGGCAAGAGCCTTTCTTGCTGAACCATTGTATAGGCCCAGCCCATTATGAGCAGGCTATTTCAAATATGGGGCATGGAAAACTATGAAGATTATAAAAGCCATTTACAGCAGGTTGGCAAACAACCCTCCTGGGTAAAATCTGTTCTACCACCTGTTTCATAAAATGAAGTTTTACTTGGTAAACACTACCAGCCTGGCTTGTTTACATGTTGTTCAAGGCTGCTTCTGCACTAGAATTGAGGAGTACAGTATGTGCAACAGACAGAATGGCCTCACAAGCCTGAAATATTTACTAGCTGGCACTGTAGAAGCCCCCACATAGTGGCACCAACTAGCACATGGTTTTCAGGCCTCATTCAGCTGTCAAAACTTAAACATACATATGTATGCACGCATATGTTACTGACAGCTGACTGGACANTGTCCCTTGAAATAATCAATTTTATATCTCTAAAGTGGAGAATCTCTTTCATTGATAACGAAAATCTTAATCAGGGGCTTAGCACAATTTTCCCCCACAGTAGAATTTCAGACTGCTTCTTGGGTGTGACGTGGATGGGGAATTTTTTGATCTGAAGGGTTGCTTTCCTTCTAACAGCTCACCATTCAGTATGTAGTATTGTTTTGTTGCAATGGCCTGGTACTTTTCTGTGCCTCTTTAAGTAATTCTGAAACTCAAACTGATCAACAGACATGGAAGACCAGAGCTGAGCAATCCCGTCGGTAATTAATAAGGTTCACATACCCATACAACTCTCTTGGCCGTTACACCAGAAAAAGCTATTTTCAGACATTTAAAATTCTACCAGTGGATCTACCAACAGCAAGAATGCCATCTGGATTCTGCGCTGCCATCTCACCCACTTACATGTCTACGGTAAGTCTTCAGGATAGAAAGTCGGCTGTGTAGTTGTAAAAGATCTTCATTTATGTTTGAGTTACAAAAGGCAGTCAATCAGCAAACAGTGTAGGCATGTACGGCTACACACAGACACATTCAGAATACTGCATTAGACAGATCCATGCATGCACACACACAAACACACATACAGAATATTGCTGTATGCAGATATGCACACATACACAAATACATAAAGAATATCACTTGATGCTCTGACATTTAAGTTTTCTCCTTCACTTATATGTTGACTAATTAAGCGTTCTCTTGGGTTCATTGATCATCGACTTACCTTTAAGTAGATGTTAAATAATGCCAGGATATAAACTAGTATACAAATAACAGTAGTCATGAAAAGGCTTGAACTGATGATGCTTTGGGGTTGGTGGACATTTTCTAAAGCATACATCTGAACCAGTTTTCTTTGTTATGTTTAGCATTTTACAAAATCATTAATGTTCCATTAACTGTATGTCATCTGAGTAAAAACTGAGCACACTGGGAAGAGAGAAATGGGTGCCACGTCACACTGAGATAAGTATTCTATTNGCTTGGATTCTTTCCTATCTATAGTCCTTCACAAGTTGGTAAGATGGTCTCTCCATCATTTCCCACTGCTGTTTCTGCCCCTGTACAAGGCCCTAGGGAACTGACCATCCACACATAGCACGGTGAATATCATTCTTTATTCTGCATATGCTTTCTGTATGACAAAAACATCTGCCTCTGAGACCCACAACTGGCATGGTGAGTAAAGGTACTTGCCATCAAACCTGATGATCTGAGCTTGATTCCCAGAATACTCCCGGTAGAAGGAGAGAATCCACTCATGCAAACTGTCCTCTCACCTCCACGTGTACCACAGCTTGTGCACATGCTCACACTTGTACACAAATAAGTGCAATAAAATGCCATTTCTTTATTGCTCAACTAAACCTTATCGGTCCATAACCCCACCTACCCAGTCATCAGGAGCACTTGTTNACCGTAATAATCACTCATTTAAAAACCCCCAGGTACCACTGTATCCACCACAGTCCTAGTCACCAGTGACATTCAAGAATCAGAACCCAAACCTGAACCAGCCACAGTGACCCACACCTGCAACCTCAGCTTTAAGAGGCTAAAGGAGGAAGAACACAGGTCCAGAGCATGACAAGCAATGTGACACCAAGCAAGGGAGCCATCCCTATCAGAATGTAAGCTCACACATGGGGGATGTGGATCTGCCTGCTGAGGACTTCTCTTCACCGCTGAGAACAGAGGGACTATTGCACACTCAGGCCATCAAAGCCAGTTTAGTTTTTGCAACTTGACATGACAATCATGATTTTACCTGATGGGTCTCATACAGCTGAAGCTGACCTTTGAACCTCTGTCTTCCCACCTCTACCCCCAAATTACCACTATACCCAACTCTTACAATCTTAGGACAATTTTTAACAGGTTTTATTAAGTGTAAATATCCTCCATTATCAAAGCCCACCTATGGAACAGTTTTATCTTACACATCTATGGTCACAATGGNCACAGTACTAAACAATCCTTGAGATTAACTGTATTCACTTTTTGTGTATGTGGGGCGACATGTATATGTATGTGTTTGTGCATATGCACATGTGTGTGGAGGCCAGAAGTCAACATCAGGTCTCTTTCTCTAGTGCATTTCATCACATTTTTGCAGACAGGCTCTCCCACTGAACCTGGAACTCAATGTTNTACAAGATAAGCCAGCTAGCAGGCCTGGGGACCCTCCTGCTTCTGCCTCCTCAGTGCTCAGCATATTCTTTGGTTTTCTACTGCTGCAATAAAGCACAATGACCAAGGTAACTTAGAGAAGGAAGAGTTTATTTGGGGCTTACAGNTCCAGAGGGTTAGGGTTCATGATGGNGGGGTGCAGGGANCAGTGGCCGGCAGCCGGAGCAGAAGCGGAGTTCACATCTTGAACCATAAACAGGACACAGAGAGAGCTAACTTAAAATGGTCTTTTGAAACCTCAAACCCTGTCCCCAATGACATACTTTCTCCAGCAAGATCAAGGGTCTCCTAATCCCCCTCAATGGCCACCAACNGGGACCAGGTAGTCAAATGCCCAAGACTTATGGGGGGCATCTTGTTCAAACCACTGCACTAAGATGACAGCTTTGGAAGTGGGTCCTGGGATCTGAACTTAGTTCCTCACACTTGTTCAGCAAGCACTTTATCAACAGAGCCATCTCCCCAGCCTGTTTATTTACTCTTGATTACAACTAGAGAGTGATGATTGTGTCAGAGGATGGAAAAGGAAACAGTAACAGATGGGATGCATCAAGTACAGCCTGTAGCACTCTTCCGGAAACCACTGTCTGCTAGGGTGGTACACTATACGCCCTCATTTCAATTCCTTTTAAACACCAGTAAAAGATG
Organism: Neotoma lepida; assembly: GCA_001675575.1. NCBI lineage: Eukaryota > Metazoa > Chordata > Mammalia > Rodentia > Cricetidae > Neotoma > Neotoma lepida. The sequence goes on from LZPO01007958.1 coordinate 19,298, forward strand.
CTTATTAATGAACAGTACAGCACATTATTTTTAACTCTTTGTTACCTATAACTCCACACTAGGACTGGCAAATGGAAAGTGTATTGGCCACAACTCTCAGAATATTTAGATGATTTCCCCTTCCAAGGCTTCCGAGTTCATATTTTAAGAGTTAAAAAACAATTACACACAGGCATTTCTCATTTAACCTCAAATCCCTGTTGTAAGCAGATGAGATGTCTATAAACATAAATATCTAGTAGCTGGTTAGTTAGACCAATACATCATTTAAAATGCAATGTAGCCCATCAGAAGAGCCATCGTGTCTAAAGACGCTTTGGCATTCACATGGGTCCCCGAAGACAAGGC
>LZPO01007958.1:20210-32010 GCA_001675575.1 Neotoma lepida
TGTCTTAATGAAGACGATCAGATATCTAGAAAATGTCATCAAAACAAGGTATCCCAGTGCATGAAGCACTAAAGCCACGCCTACCATCCCCTACCTCCACCCCTTCCCAGAGTTAAGAAAAGGATACTGGCCTTGGTTAGTACCAACTGACAATCCAAGTGACTGAAATATGCCACCAAATGCTGGCATTTTCCTTTTGGAGGGGAACAACAACACACAACTCTCTGATATCACCAGCGCTCTAATAGACTTTGTGAATGGAGGGGTGTAAGCGCATGTGTCTATGGATAAGTGCACCTATGTATGTACATATATGTGCACATGTGGAAGCCAGAGACCATCATCAGGGGTCTTACTCCACTGCTCCCCATTAATTCAGCTAGATTGGCTGGACAATGAACTCCAGGGAGCTGTTTCCTCCACACCAATTGCTGAGGTTACAGACACGCATCATCTCCCAATAGACTTTGAATCCTGTGGATGTAGCTGAAGTCCACACGGATGTGAGGAAGAAGTGGGGCCAGGCACTTAGTCACAGCTGCTGCATTGCTGGACTTCAGATGAGTGCCCTGATACCCATGTACAGAAAGAAACATGAGACTAACAAAAGGTGGCCAGTAAGCCAGACAGACTGCTTCTCCTGAACTTTCGCTTCACAATCCTTCCACTCAGCTCAAAATTAGAGCCCAATTTCATGCCTCTTCCCCGTTTGTATATTTTTATTCCTTCTGCTAACTATGAATTTAGAAGTGACACAAATGGCTGTAACCCAGACTCTTAGATGCTCAGTGAATGGTGTTTGGTGCTTATTAAAGGGATTTAAATCTAACATATCCAAGCTTTTTTTATTCTCATTTTACTTTTATTGTTTTGGAAATTTTCTTTAAAAAAAAAAAAAAAGAGAGAGAACTCATGAATACCCATATGTGTGGGTTTCCTATTAATTAAATATCCAAGACAATATGCATAAACAATTAAATATGCATAAACAATTGAATATGCGCAATTGAATATGCATACGTAATTAAACATGCATGAACAACTGAATATGCATGAACAATTGCATAGGAATATACAATCAAACATGCATAAACAATTTAATATGCAGAAAATAATTGGAAGTAATTCGCATTTATTAGCTACTCCATTTTCATGCTATGGCCAATCAAATACTTCACAGGTAGCAAGTGAAGGAAGGAAGGATTTATTTTGGTTCATGGTTTGAGTATACAGTCCACATGGTGGGGAAGGCATGGTGGCAGGAGTAGCTTGCAGTCATAGCAGCAGGAGCATGAGGCTGCTTGCTCACATCTGGATGAGTCAAAAAACAGAGACAAGACAGGAAGTAGGAAAGGCTATAAAATCTCAAAGTCCACCCCCTAAGAGATCCACTTCCTCTAGCTAGACCTCACTTCCCACAGGTTCTGCAACCTCCCCAAACAATGCCACCGCCTGGAGACGGAATGTTCAGACACACAAACCTGTGTGAAACTCTTCACATCAAAGCACGATCTAGCACAAATGTAAATATGTGGTTTGGGTGAACGTGACAAATGCGACAATGCTAAAACAATTTAATCAGGATATAGCGGAGGCAGAGGCCAGTTTTAAGTACTAAAATCAACTGCAGGAGTTGACAGCCCATTGGCTCAAGAGAAAGGTGACATCATCGGTACAAAAGAAAAGTGCTCAGTAAGAGGGAAGACAAGGCAAAGCCCCCGTCTACACTGAGCTGAGTGAAAAGACTGTCAAAGAGTGGTCTATAAAATGAAAATAAGCCATCAGTACCAGTGAGTAAGATCCCTGACTGCCCAATGCAAGGTCAGTCTTAGTGCTTACATTACATAAAAACACCCTCAACACACATGCCTGCTGCAATGAGTCATTCCTCAGAACTCCCTGTAAGTACCCACTGCTGTGAGGCACCACACTTGGTGTGGGAATAGGAAAGAAAAGAGAAAATGTATCTCCTCAACATTGAAGGATTTTAATGTTATACTCTGATGACAGGAATTATCACTAATTTTAATCACAGGAACAATGATAATAGGAAAAATGTCTGTATTGGATTTTAATTACTATACAGAAANCATCAAATCCCAAGCCTGAGAGCATATCACTTCCTAGTCACTTTTTCACTCTTCAACCACTCATCCAGTGCATGACATTCCTTAAGTGCCNATGACTGGTTATTACATTACAACGATGTCCACTTGATTCCAATTACTGTAGCCTTTGTCACGTGAAGGCCTAAGCGGACATGATGGAGATTCCTATGCAGAGGCCTGAGAGCAGTATCACTCTCTAGAATCTATACTGTCTTCTCACAGAAGCAGATCTCTCTGCCTCAACCATCCTCTTCCCTCGCTCCTGACTCCCAAGTGCTAAATGTTTGCACCTTTTCCATTCCAACACAGCATCTTTAACCATGGCAGTTTCTCTATCTCCCTCTCCTTCCAGAATTCACTTCCTTGGGAGTTTCTTGATTATCTTTTCAGCTCAGCAACTAGCATGATGCCTGACTGAAGAGGAGATNAATAACCACTACCTGTGATAAATGAACCCAAAATGAACTGAATGGGACCAATATTCAAGTGTCAGTAGCTGGGATGTAGACCAGCTATACGGATCTTATTTTCTCCCTGTAGACACACTGAGCTCATGCCATTCAGAAGCCACTGAACTGTACCTTGTAAGGGTCCCCCTCCATTTCATGTGCTTTCTTTTTTCTTCCTCAGATCTGACTTCAGTTTCAAATCCTCAGAGAAAGCCCTCCAGACGGCCCCATCTCCAGCAGTCTCACTCTCAGCTTTACCAGCCCTATTTCCCACCAATGCATGGCTGATACCGCGGTCTGCTAGTTGTCACATGTTTGTCTCTCCTCTACTGTTCCTAGTCAAAGTGCGAATTGCCCCAAAACTAATCTGTCATCACTGCTGCACTGTGTGAGTGTGTCAAGGTGCCTAGCAGCAAGACAGCTTCACTCCACCTACACAACTCAATGAATGAGGAGTGTGGGTCCTAGGTTCTACCTGTGGTGAGCTACGGCTCCTGGCTGCTTTNGGCTTGGTTGGCCTACTCCACNTCTTTACATTTTTTTTAAATGAGTTGCCAACTTTGAAAGATTAGATTTCACAATTTAAAAAAAAATACAAATTCAGACTTCCTTTGAAGTGCTGGAAGGAGGAGACCACGAGGCCTGGGATCTCAACTGTGGAGNTGGCAGAGGTACACACCAGCTTCTTGCTCCAGAGAGGAGTGTCAGACCTCCCCCACCCCCACACCTTCCCTGACCCAGATCACTCACACACATGTGAGCCTCAGGCAGGTCTGGATTCTGGCCTCGATCTCTTCTCCAGAAGCTTCCATTCTCTACATTCCTGCACAGAGCTACCACAGACTCTAGATCAAAACTCAGAATGTGCATTCTGAGATGAGTTAGAACTAGAACCTTCCATCTCAGCTNGGCATGCTGGCACACCCACGGGATCCGAGCAACTGGAAACCTGAGGCAGGAAGATTGCTGCAAGCCCCAAACCAGCCAGGGCTATGTAGTGAGGAGACNTTATTTTTAAAAATTAAAGACCAAGAAAAACATCTCATCATCCATGTATGATGACAATAAAGAACTACATGATTAAATATAGAAACCTCAGGGAAATGTCTAACAGATTTAAGGTGACGGACAAAAAGGATACTAAAACACCAAAAGGCCAATGAATTGGAAAATAGATATGACCAATGTGATAGAAGAACAGCTCTGATCCTTAATTAAGATTCTATAAAACAAAGGAAACCTGATAAAAGATAAATACACTTTCAAGTAATTCACAGGAGAAATAAATGATCAAAGAATACACAGACAGGTGGTCCATTTTAGGAGCTCCCTAAAGCAGCTTTATGGGTCATGACCCCTTTGGGAGTCAAATGACCCTTTCACAGGGGTTACTTAAGATCATCGGAAAACACAGATATTTACATTACGATTCATAACTGTAGGAAAATTACAGTTATGAAGTAGTAATGAAAATGACTTTGTGCTTGGGGTCACCACAACATGAGGAACTATATGAAAGGTTGCAGTGTTAGGAAGGTTGAGAACTACTGCAAAGGAAGTGACTACAAATGAGATCTCCATTTTCATGTCACACACAGATGTAGGGAACAAACGTCTGTGGGCTGAGAGCTGTATTCTAGACAGTATCAGTTCAGCAAAGACTTTTCNTCGAATGACACTAAATTTAGTGTTCAACAGCATAAGAACCATCAGATGCTGTGAAAAGTAATTTTGCAATGTGTATCAAGAGTCATAAAGTAGTTCCTGCAGCCCAGCAATTAAACTTCTTGAAATTTACCCTAGGAAAACCATCAGCACAGAGGACAAAGATTAATGTGCGTGGGTGTTAATCACAGCGTAATTTATAATATCAAATATATTAGAAACCTAAATACTTAACAATAAGCAGTGATTAAATAAATTACAGAAGAATCAAGTGATGCCTAATTATGCAGACATTAAAATTACATGTTCAAAGGCCACTTATTGATTCAGGAAAATGCTCATGAAAACATTTAAAGCTTGCATTTTGAGAAGATTTTCATGTAACTAATTAAAGTAACCGTTATTCTTACTTTCCACTGACTTTCTAGATAATGCATTTTCCTGCCCACAAAGCATCTAACATTTCTTCCTTTATTTCTTTTACTTTGTTCTGTTATTTTGTGTTTTAAGACAGGGTCTCATGCTGGCACCTAGGCTGGCCTGGAACTCACAGGAGTCCTCCTGCCTCAGCCTCCTGAGTTCTGGAATTGTAAAGGCATGAGCCATGCTGCCCTGCCCTCTCCATATACATCTTATTTCAGGTAAGAGTCAAATGAGGGGACTCAGACTACGACAAACAAATTGCTTGATGGGGTAAAGAGGTGATGGAGGTGAACACACGGTGAGCATCTATGAAGAGTGAGACAGGTACTAGATGGTGGGTGGTAACTGCTTCAAAAGAAACCCCAAACAGAGAAGGGATGGGGATTATGAGACAGCAAGACCAGGACACAGAAGAGACCTGGAGACAGGGAGAGCAGAAGCCAGGATGTGCTNCTGAGCGGTGAGGGAACTCACAGCACAACACCACAGAATCAAAGCTGAAGAGTTTCCCGGTGTGATGTATTAATAGTTTTATGTAGATTGGACAAGACACTTACAAGAAGCATTATTTGTTTCTTGTAACACTGACCACAGGAAGGGCCCAGAGGGATGTCATGATGGAAAAGCAGAACCGTGTCCCTGCCATGAAAAGCATTAACAACAAAAACCGAAAGTCTGAGAGCACCAAAATAAACTGTCCGCGTAAAAGATGATGACAGTGAAGTGAGCAGGAAGCTGCAGTTTGGTTCCCGAATGACTGGGCTGTGCAGAGGCAGACTCGAATCTGCAAGGTCATCAGCTGCCTGAGTGCCTCTCCCACCTCAGAGCCTGGATCTGGCCTGCACAGCTACTGGTCCCTTCTGAGGAACAGCTGGCCATCCTTTATTCATTTCATGTGCACCTCAGAGCAGGAGCTGTTTACACAGGAGGTTCACAGGGAACACAGCTGGCCAAGAAACCAAATAACATCCCAGTTTAAAGCCAGCCATAGGACCCAGACATGTAAGAATCCAAAGAGCGCAACGTGGGTGAAAACTGCTAACGTCTCAAGGGAAACTAGTGGCATAACTAATTCCGTAAGGAAGATGACACATGCTGACAAGGGAACAATTTCTTGTGTCCCTAAAGGGAAGAAACAGATGGCTGTACCGTCAGTTACACACACCAGCAGAATCAGAACTGAACGGTATCTGCGTGTGATTCTGCTCCTACAAGCCCCTGATTTCTAAAAGGGACCTGTTTGGACTCGGATAAATCACAAGGCTACTGCGTTGGGCAGTTCAGAAGCCACTTCCTCCCTTACTCAGCCTGGTTCTTCTCCCTCCGGAAGTCTGGCTTCCTTTCTGCAGCTACACAGCATATCCTCACTGCTCTGCAAACTCCTGGAGGAAGTTTTGTAAAAGCCCTCTGTAGGACCCCAATCATTTCCACATCTGTTGCTCCCCNACTTCCCCTGCAAGCTGTTTTTGGCCCCTGATCACCCTTTGACTGCTTGAATTTCTGCTCTTCCATCTTTGACCACTTCTGTTCTCTCCAAGAACAGATTTGTTCTCCAGCTCAAATCCATCAACGTCAGTGACCTCTATCCTGTCTTTGTTTCTCTACTGTCCGTGTGCCTCCTTTGCTTCTGTTTAGTTGTGTGTTTAGTTGTTCACCCTAAGGCCAGTTCTTGCATCTGCATTCTCTACTCTTACGCTTCATCTCCTAAAGCGGAACCGACCTAACATGAATCTTGACTTNGATGTCCAGGTTGTCCACTCTCCCGCTGGGGTCTTGAGACTCCAAGGGTGTGGGGGTTGATCTGGCTCCCAACCTGCAATTCTGTTGGGTCTCAGGCAAGTTTAGCCCGACTGTGGGNTCAAGTCCCATGGGATACATACAGGGCCAGGCCTGTTGCATGCAGCTGCTCACCCATGCTGAGGGGACAGCCTTCACCAACAGGCAAAGACCAGCTACCAGTGAAGAATATGCAGGCGGCTCTGTTCCTGTTAGAAAGGACCACTGCTGCTTTCTCTGCCCTAGTCTTCTCTGCCTCCTCCCTGTGATGGCGTTGCAGCCTCTGAGGCAACCCTCTGCCTCAGACACACACTATGCCACTCACTGTGTTCCTGTGCTCCTCTGGTACACCACAGGATTTTCTCAGCCTGGGAGTTCTTTCTTTCTGTTCACTTTCAAGTTCATTCTCACTCATTCTTTTTTTTTTTCCTAGCTTGAATCAACTTCTGTCACCTAAGTTTTCTTTCTCTAAAATGGGACTTTCCCCTATCTTGAACCTCTGTCTTTCCACTTCCTTCACTTGTCTTTCAGCTTGGCTTTTGGTTCCTCAATGCCTAAAATGCCTTTCCGTCTCCTCGGCTGTAACTTGGCTGCCCTTGCCCTGTGAACTGACAGACTACGAGAATCCTCCAACTCTCAAGGTGTCCACTGTATCACAAAAGTGCAGCAACCCCGTGTTGGAGCTTTTACAATCGGATTCCTTCCTTGAAGACTAAAAAAACATTATTCAAGTTTATATCCAGTAGATGGTCCTATGAAGGTAGAAGGGCACAGGAAATGTCCAAAGAGCAACCTTTAAAACTAAATCTACTCAGAACCTGACCTTCCATCGATCAATATTTATTTAATCAGCAGTTAAGATGAATGGGGAAGCAGACAGGACGAGGGATGCAAGGAAGCAGCTGGGAAGCTTGAGATAATTTCAAAGCCTGAACTTTATCCTCTCAAAATGATGGGACCACTGGAGACAAAAATCAAGTTGGCACGTGCACATTTCAACTTTTGCATTTTAAACCTATCTGTGTTAGGTGTTATAAGTTTAAATTTGACCATGTTTGTGGAACTAAGCTTATCAAACAATACTTATCAAATATCGGTACTTACAAGCAATGAAATGGAAACATCACTCTGAAGAAATTTCAGACTTAGCTTATAGATGGTGGAAGTCCAGTGGGAAGCATTAGAGGTGCAAACTTAATGACCTCTAATAAAACCTCGTCACTTTATAACTGAAGGACAGTGCTCTCTTTGGAGTGGCCCTGGCTGAGTTGTAGAATACCCCTACCCACCTCTTCACACCCTGCCTCCTCAGNAGCCTNTCTTCCCTCTCCTGAGGCTCTGGCCTACTTCTTCCAGGCCCAGAAGTCCTCTCCCAAGCCTCGTTTTCTTGTCAATGGCTCCATAGCGGACCCTGAGTTGCATAATCGGGCATTCTAAGGACTTACCGTTTTCTCTAACTGAAACCAAAAAGGGCAAGTGCAGGATAAATAAGGGCATCAGATGGTAAAAATATAATAATAAGCCATCGGCATAAGACACAAGGACCAGATAAGCAAGATATATGTAGATAAAATGTGGCACCTGATGAGCCAGAATGTAGATGTTGTGTCCAACGTCCTTTGGAGAAACACCGTCATCCCCTCCCTCCGCGTCCCCGTGGTCACATTCCAGTCCTTGGTTATAGGCATTCTTCATCACATCCACCTAGCAATANATAATAAATAAATGAAAAGCGAGAACAGGGTCTGAAAGGTGGCAGCAACACATGAAATTGTGAGCTATAACTTAAAACTGGGAAGCTTCCTGACAGCCCAAAATATGAAAGCTCTAAATAAACAAATACCGCATTTTCTCTCCTACTCAGACTCGAGATTTAAATGTGTGCTTATCTGTAGGATGTGAGGGTAGACAGGGGACTGTGGGAAGAGAGAGAGAGCTAAAGGAAGGGGAAAGTGGGTACCATAGGGTAATGGAAGACATGTGAAATGAAAGCCACAGGTATCTGAGGTAAGGAAGCGGGGCAGCAGAGGGGGAGACGGAATAGACAATGTGGAGGGACCAAGAAGAAAGAAGTGGAATGGCTTATCTCTTAGCTGCCACTGTCACCTAGGCACAGCCTAGAGCCATCTGAGTAGTGTCAGCTGGGAGACTGCCTCCCTAAGATTGGCCTACGGAGCATTTTCTTGATTGCGGATTGATACGGGAGGGCCTGGCCCACTGTGGCTGGTAACATCCCTAAGCAGGTCTGGCCAAGGCTGTATAAGAAAAGTAAATGAATGGGACCCTGGGCACAAGCCAGCCAGCAGCTGTCCTCTGTGGTTCCTGTCCTGACTTNGCTCATGATGGACTGACCTGGAAGTGTGAGCCAAATAAACCCTTTCCTCCCCAAGTTGCTTTTGAACACGATGCTTATTACAGCAGGAGAAATCCAACTAGTACAACTTATTTGTGCAAAAACACCATTATAAAACTGACAATATATACTAACAGAAAATAATTTTAAAAATATTCTTGGAAGCCACAATGAACATGGAATCATTTTGTGATATTGTTTCTGTTTACCTTGAACACTTGTTTCTATCTGTGAACACTGGTACTCTCAAGTCTCCATGATTTAAGAGAATTTGGAATCCTGAGAAACATCCACTATTTATTGAGCACTCAAGAGGGAGCTGGAGACAGGGTGCTGGTCACAGTACTGGGCACTGAAGAACCACAGTGGACAAGGAGACGTCTCTGCTCAGGGTTGCACTCTCCCCAGGGGATCAGCAGTGCACAGTTCTGTGACAGGTCTGGTGGGCATCTAACTCAGTTTGAGGGTGGATCGTGAAGGAGAGAGCAGATGATAGAGTGAGTGCACAGGGCTTTGTCAAATAAACACATAATCAGTATCCCACATAAGCGAGGACAGGGCATNCATAGNACTTCTTAATCTCCTGCTGTAGAGACAAGGCTTTCACTAAATAATGTGAAGCCAAACTGCATATTTTCTCTCTCCATCTACTTTTCTTGACTCCATTCTTCACAGTGAATCCAGAGACTGTGGCACCAGCCTCCATAGGACTTCCCCACAGCACTAGCAACATCGCTGATGTGAGGGGACTTTGTCATGAGAGCACTGAGTGGTATGGTTTGAGCATGCTCTCTGGGTATCTGGAACCCGTTGCTCTTAAAGCATGCCTGAATGACATCATAGTTTGTGTGCCAGAAAGGAAAAGGAACAGAGCTTTTAATTTGCACCCCGTGAAGTCATGATCATGTATCCCTCTTTCTCTGAGGCCAGGCATTATGTGACAGTTCATTCATAAGAACAATTCACAAAACATACAAACAAAATTTATCTGTGTTTTTGTAAAAGTACAAACAAAACTTGGGGGTGTGGTAAACATACTCTTCAGATCATCCTTATATACGGTCATTCCTGGGTGACTGGCTTCAGTACCTCCTGAGGATTCCAAGATCTGTGGATACTCAAGCCCTGCTATAAACTAGAGCAATCTGCGTGTAAACTATGTACCTATGCACACCCTCCTGTATACTCAAAATCATNTCCAGGTTGCTTACAATATGTAATGTAATGTAAACATTATGTGAATCATTGCATTGATAGGNAAAAACAAGAGTCTGTAGGTATTGGTACAGTGTGCTTTTTAAAAATGTTTTCAGACCACAGATTGTGAATCTATAGGGCTGAACCCACTAATATTAACAGCCAACTATACCCAGAAATCATTAAACCAAAGATAATTAAACCAAGATAATTCTTTTTNGGGGGGAGTGGGGGNCAAAAGGCATTTGTATATAGTTAAGTAGAGTGGGAAATTTAGCTAAGAGAAGTGCTTAAAGTGGATAAAACTAGCAAAATCAGGCTGGAGTGACGGCTCAGGGTTAAGCATGCTTCCTGCTCTTGCAGAGGACCCCAGGTCAGTTCCCAGTACCCACGTTCAGGCACTTGCAACAGCCTGTAACTTTGGCTCCTGGGGATCTGACATACATTTCTGGCCTCCAAGGGTACCAGAACATACATGACATACACACACATAGACACACACACACAAATAAAAACAGAAAAATAATTCCAAAATAAAACCTAGTGAATCCACAGGCCTGAGTCACATGGGCCTTTACCACCCTCCCGGAGGATAGGCCATGGCGCTCCAGCCAGCCCTGCTGGAGCAANGAGACATGCTACCTCCAACAGACAGCCTGGCGAGTGCTCTTACCAGTTCCCTGGGTCTCATGTTGAAGAGAATTCTCTCTGCGTTCTCGCTGTCGTGTCTGCTCTCCATAATGGCCAGCAAAAGCTTGGAGGCGTTGTTCTGGGGACAAGGACTGGATCAGTACACACACAAAGTCCACATCACAGAGCAACAATTCTCTGTACTTGTGTTAACTGAGATCACTGGGGCCCTCAATCAGGTGAAATTTGAAACTTCTTATTTATTTTTTCTTACTAACAGAAAATAGAGTATTTTATTCCATTGTCGNTATAAAATAAAAGCAACCAGTGAAAGATGGAGGATATTTTAAGAGGATTTTTTTTCCTAGACAGAGTTTTTCTGTGTAGCCCTGGCTGTCCTAGATTTCACTCTGTAGACCAGGCTGGCCTCGAACTCACAGAGATCCTCCCGAGTACTGATTAAAGGTGTGNGCCACCACCGCCCTCCCAATGGGGGACATTTTAAAATTATAGGTGTTCTAAATGGAAGACTGACTAGACACTACATAAAATAGAAATACATTTTCTTCCAATGCTTTTTAAATTGGATTTCTATGATGACATTTTAACAAGACAATCAGAGGAACAGGAATCAGTGACATTTTACAGACATGGCATCCGTATAATTTAAAGAATTTAGTACAACCATTTTAAAAATGAAGTAATAATATTAGTAGCATATTGAAATTTTATATGTTTGTGAATCATCAGTGAGAATTAATATATGAAGTTCTATATTCCTGAGTTAGAAATATAAAGGTGAATTGCTGACTGCTCACTTACTTCACTATGTCTATCAACATTTTCTACTATTCTCTTAGTAAAGAATGAAAGCAGTGTATGTGACCAGATGTTCCAATTTTGTTTATAAACATACTGCTTCAAATACTGTTACTTAAGATATCAAAATATGAAGCAATTTTCAATCCTGAATGGGTACCAGAGAGTCACCACCAGAAGCCTTCTGTCCTCACTTAGATAAAACCTTACTCAGTACAGACTCCTGATAGGAGTGTGTGTGTGTGTGTGTGTGTGTGTATGTGCGTGTGTATGTGTGTGTATGTGTGTGTATATGTGTGTGTATGTGTGTGTATGTGTGTGTGTATGTGTATGTATGTGTGTGTATGTGTGTGTATGTGTGTGTGTATGTGTGTGTGTAT
>LZPO01007958.1:65669-86569 GCA_001675575.1 Neotoma lepida
GGCAACAGCTGCATCAGAATGGCACACATTATAAACGTCACATCTGCTGGTAAAATGTAGTGAGACTCACGCTGCTAATTAAATATGAAATTGCATGTGCCAATTAGGAACCAGCCTCTTGTTAANGCTGCCTAATGNTAAAGCACAATAAACCAAGCTAGGATCTGGCACTGCTTGCATCCTGCCTGACCTGTGTGGGAAGACAGTCCATGGCTCTGAATATAGGCGAGACAGTTTCCATGGAAACCTCACACGACTGGAGGAAAAACTCAAAATTATACACAACTTTGTGGAAATTGGGTTTTGCAAAATATTTGTTTTTAAGTGTAAAATAGAANTTCCTCATCTTCTTGAAGATGCCTAACTTCGCTTTATTGATTAGTGGATAAGGTTTGGGGGAGGCAAGAGAAGCCCGATTTTGGGTCAGGTACATCCCTTTAGGACTCATGTTAGGAGAGACATTCAAAACATGTCCTTCATCATAAGCTTAATGCAAACCTCAAGGGCTTAAAGATATTAAGCTTTTATTGAAACCAACCACAGTGAATTATTCCAGCTGAGATTAATTAATCCTCCCACTGCATGCTAATATGCTAGTCTTTCCAAATAAACGCACACTGTAATTACACCCAGGCTCCTCCACCCACTATCCGCTTGCTTCTTCCCATGAAATACGTCTATGTCTTCCAGATGTGGCGTACAAGCAACAGCATTCTTTGCCAAGAGCTTCAGAATTAAACGAAGCATGAGACAAACACGTGTAGCTTCCATAAGAATGGAAGCACTTCCCACAACTCTATGCTGAGGAGATCTGACCACACACCAGTCGATTTATGTCTTAAGGAGATTGGAAGATGGTGTAATGCATACCTTCTATCCNAGCACTAAGAAAGCTGAGGCAGGACAATCATCATGAGCTAGAGATCACCTTAGACCACATAGTGTGTTCAAGCCCAGACTGAACTACATAGCAAGACCCTGTAACAACAACTATAACAATAACAAAAACGTTAGAGGAGGAAAAAGAAAGTCATGACATCGGTTTTTTCCATGTCCCCAAATCCACTACCAGACGAGTCCTGGACCGGCAAAGGCAGTGAGCTGCATGGGAAGCCGGTGGGTTCTTTGTATCCCTNAGTCCAGGCATTGCAGAGAGATCAGCTATTGAGAGCTGCTGGAGCAAAAGGGGCCATGGGGGCATGCAGCAGTGGACACTTTAGTTAATCAGCAAGGGCGAGACAAAAGAAAGCAAGTTTTCATCAAATTAAATAAGCACTGCACTGTGCACCAGGACCCTGTCACAGATATTTTCTCATCTGACACTCATAGGAAGCCAATCACTTGCTTAGCAGCAAGAACCAACTGTGTTGTGTTCAGTGTGCATATGAATGTGTGTGTGTGCATACATGTCTGTGTGTACATTTATGTGCAGTACATGTGAACACACGCATGTGGAGGGCAGAGCCTGGTATCATGTGTCTTCCCCAATCACTTCTCCACTGTGTTTGTTTTGAGACGAGGTCCCTTGAGAATCTGGAGCTAACTGNCTCAGACAGACTGGCTGGCTAGCAAGCCCCAGGGACTGACCTGTCTCTGCTCTCCCAGCACTGGGGTTACAGGTGCACACCCTCACCCCTGGCATGTTGTATGGGCGCTGGGGATTATGGGTACTAAGATCGTTGTGCTAGCATGGCGTGCACTTTACTGACTCAGCCATCTGTTGAGCCCTGTATTGTTTTCTTCCCAAGTATTTTTTAAGAACACAGTTTATTTTCATTTCATATGAAATAGAGGCAACACTGGGGGCCGTAATCAGAACATATCACATGNAGTACTGAAAGNGGAACTTGGTAAAAGATCACAAACAGTACTTCGGCCCAGAGAACATCTAACAGAACAGACATCACACTGAGCCCATGCCAGCAGCCTCCCCTGCTGTGACCCGCTGTCCTCTCCAGCATCCTTACTGGCTCTTCTCTCCCTTTCTTTCCCTTGCAGNTCTCTGCCCCTGGGTGTCCAGCTTCTCAGAGGAAGAGGGATTTCAACCAACACCCCAATCACAGGGTGGCCACGGCCGAGCAGCAACTTAGTNGTTCCTTATCAGCCTTTGAGCCTCGGCTTAGATGTCACTGTCCTGCAAGAAAGCCCCGTCTTCTGGACACCCCTTTCCTAGCCTTACCCCTACCCTGTGCCACACACCTGTTTAAAATGGAGTAACTAAAGTATTCAATCCCTCTCCAAATATTTGGTTCACGATTATTTTCTCACTAAACTCTGGGGGTGTTCTGTGCACTGGTTCTTGTACCTCTGATGAAGACAGTGTCGTCTGTGGCTCTGACACTGGAAACAACCCCTGGTTAGCTCTTTGCCTCAGCTGCCCTTGGCCTCATTTCCCTNATTAGACCCCAGCTGGCAGAGGATTCTAGTNCTAAGCCTCTGGGCAGACACTCATACACAGGACTTCATGGGTTATGAGAGTCACTTCCAGCCTGCACCTGAAAGGGTTCTGCTTCTGTCAGAATAGAGAACCGTTAGGTACTGCCACACACTCCTAGTCTAAGCTCTGGGGAGATGAGTGGAGTTTCCCCTGCTGGGCAACGTGGGCACTGCAAAGATCACCAGACCTTCTTAGGNTGCGTTTGTCAACCCGACAGAAAATGACTCTCAGCTTTACTGCTAGGAGAGGCTCCAAGGCCAGTGCTAGCCAATTGCTTACCAAGTCCTCTCTCTTATAAAGGAGACAGAACAAACCAGACTGCATGTCTGGTCTTCCCGCTAGGTGGGGCCACCACCTTCTATTGGAGTAACCTGAAGAAAACAGCGGTGTCCTAGGTCTGGCCCATGTAAGGGATCACAGAGCAGCCCCAGACAGCACAGGGGGCGAGGTGGGAGGGGCTGAGGGCCCCTCATCAGTATAGAAGCATGCCAGGGGGACAGCCTCCACCTNAGAGCCCTGCCGCTGTGGTTATTGTGATTTTATCAACTCGCAAGTAAATTTCAGCTCGGTTCTTAGTGCTGTCGGTTTTCATGGAAAAGGCTTCCAATAAGCTGGAGTTTTTCAAAAGAAAAGACAAAAAGGAAAATAGAGAGGAAAGAAGGGAAATGGTCTGGTGGATGCTCTGGGTCAGGCTTTGTATCAATTGAGTCTCACACACAAAGAACAAAGCACTCACAGCTGCTTCCTCTAATGAAGTCCAGATAGTGATTTACAGAAATATTTATTGCAGTCGTATTTCTAATCTTGAAAGAAATCCATACAAGAAGATATTTTTTTCTGTACTGGATCAATCAAGTCCCAACCTGGCTCTAAGCAATGATAATTATCGGAAAGTAAATTGTTANGTTTTCGTCTGCCTGTTGCCTGGCACGTGCTTCTTCCAGGGCTGTCTGGAAATAACAGTACACTGGGCCATCTTGGGTGACTTATGTAACCAGCAGCTATCGTTTGAAAGCTGTCAGCCTCAGGAGCTGCCACTGTGTGCAGCCTACCTACTGTGTGCAGCCTACCTACTGTGTGAAGCCTACCTACTGTGTGCAGGCCACCATAGAAGCTTGGGTTCCACCTCATATATTGTTCTCTGCTGCTGAGAAATTATGTTTTAACAAGTAAATTAATTTTAAAGCAATCTTTAGTCACAATTTCTTTAAATATGGTTATTGACAATACATAGAAAAGAACAAGTTTTGATAATTAGAATTGTTTTCTCTGATTTTATGGTTAAAACTATGATTAATGGAGGTGGAGGGATGGTTCAGTGGTTAAGAGCACTGGCTTCTCTTCTAGAAGACCAGAGTTCAAGNCCCAGCATCCATGTGGCAGCTCAAAAACATCTGTAACTCCAGTCCCAGGGAAATCCAACACTCTTTTCTGGCCTCCATAGGCACTGCATGCACATGGTGCACAGACATACATGCAGGCAAAACATCCATACATAAAGATAAATAAATAATAAATAAATAAGTATCATTTTTAAATGATGCTATCATCACCCCTAAAGGAATATAACTAAATGCAGAACAAAAACAAAGCAAAAAAAATTCAGGAAAGGATGGTAAAAGTAGTAGAAAATTAAAAGTAATAATCATTTCTTCAGAAATTAATAAATAATTAGCAACATAACTAAGTTAGACAGAAAGCTGAGGGATATAGAAAAACAAAGTAAGGTAAGCAGTTCCTCCACAAGTTCGATGAGAACATAAAGAAAAAGAGCATGATGGCTGGCGATCTGAGGAAGGATCTCCAAGGTGAGGACAGAAAGGACAGTGTGAAGACACAACCTATCAAAGCAGAGGTCACCTGGAGACACACACCTAACAACCGACTAGACAACTGTGAACTGTTGGTGGTGGTGGTGTTTTGTTTTGTTTTTTAGTTGAAAACAAGAATCTTGTGTTGGGAAAATAAACTCCTCTTATACGAAGAGTAAACCCCAACTAAATCTCAGACATTCTAGAAAAGAGTGAAACATGAAAGATAAGGAAGGGGAGAGAAAGGGCCAGAGACTGCGGGCTTCAGCTGAAGTGCGTGAGTCGGTGGAGAAGCGGGCTGTGGTAGGTTAAACACATGGTTCAGTGCAGAAGCAGGTGTGGTGCCGGAAGAATAGACAGCAATGATCAAGTTCTAGAAACATGCTCTTTGAAAGCAGAAAGAGACTGACCACCAAACAACCTGGTTTTTGAAAAGACTCTAGATAAAACATTAGAAAAGGAAAAAAACCAAAGAAATGAGAGTAACTGTGAGGTTGCTCTGACCAACATAATTCTCAACTAGCCTAAATAAAATGTGTGAGTTTTGAAGAACAACATAATTCGCCCAAATCAAATCAAACAAGACAGAAAATGGCCTAGCAGGATTATTTCTACANAAGAAATTACTGTCTAGGAATGACTTCAAAACCCCAATCCCAGAGTTTCACAGGGAAGTTCCACCAAACGTACAAGGAGCTCACTACAGTGTTATTTGACTGCTTCAGATCAGAAGAAAATGAGAAAATCATCCATGTTCATCCTATGAAATACCAAATCCTGGCAGTGATGGAGAGCAAAAATACCTGGCCATTTGCAAACATCACTACATGCACAGATGTATGTGTGTGCCGTTGAATGCCACAACCCAGTGTAGTTTTTCCCAGGAAAAACCACAAAGACACTCAATATCAGAAGAATTAGGAAACATTAACCAAACACGGAGTNCAGGGCAACACANTGCACAAGATAACTATAAAAAGAAAAGCCCTGGGTCACAGTGATGCTCCAGAGCCATCTGGCAAGATGTAATCTCATTCTGATTACAACATATACATGCAATACATATAAAACAGACAGATGAGAACGAGATAGGCAGATAGAGAGATGACTCCTCAACAAAATAAAACATACTTTGCCATGTTCTAAAAGCCAGCATTATGTTTAGTGGGAAATATTAGATACTTTCAATGAAGCTGAGATGACAAAAAGATGTCTGTTATCACAAATATTTTACATGTGTTATGTGTGTAGTCCAAAACAGTTAACAGAGAGAAATGATTTAGAGATTTCCTTTAAATCTATGAGTATTTATAGATAAACCCCTTTGTCCTGTAAGTACCAAACACAATAAAAAACAGTAGGAAAACTCAGTAGGTGCTGAGATTTAAAACATGAAGAGATGAGGGGAGATGGGAAGCCAGGCTTTTGGGGAAACAGTATAAAGCTCCACTGTGTTCAGTGAGCTGTGACAGCATCAGAGGGTCTGCATTAGTGCTGGCTTGGATCTGCACACACTTGAAAGGGCGCCTAAGATACTAACAACACTGACTGGGCTAGGGCAAGAAGGCAGGAGAGATCTAGCCTCGTTATATTTCTGTGCTTTGTGGTATATTACTGAATCAAATCATAAATTTAAACTAATCTTTCATTGAGAGAGTTCTCTTAAGGGTCTCAGAGACACATCCCAGTAGTGACCAGGCANCTGCTTTTGNACAGCAGAATAAGCTCGGGAGAGCAGGACTTGGCTCTGCTGTGGTTTCCTGCTTTTGTACCTACCCTATGTCATTCCAGACANAGGTTCTTTCAGGTCAAGGGTGTTTCTTGACCGGAGTGACTTGCCTTTCCCTCAGAAAGATCTGCCCCCTGCCTGTGGGCTCTGAGCTAGGTAAGCAGCTTTCCTCCACAGGGCTTTCCTCCAAGACTTTTTGGCTTTGTTTGTTTTGAGACAGGGTCTCCTGTATCCAGGCTGGCCTCAAACTCATTATGTGGCTAAAGAAGACCTTGAACTTCTGATCCTCTGACCTCCACCTCCTGAGTGCTNGGATCACACGTGTACATCACCACACCTGGCTTATGTGGTGGTGAACACTGAACCAGGCTTTCTGCATGCCAGACAGGTAAGTGCTCTACAACTGAGCCACATCCAGGCTCTGGAACTGCTATTTCCAATCTAACCCTTTGCTCTCTCTACTCTGGGTACACACGGCTGATTTCTGAAGCTGCTGTGGGCACTTCAGAGTCCTCTCTCAGCTCTGTTGTTTCAGTTCCTAGTTACTGTTACCGAGTCTTGATACTAACGTCTCTCTGAAACGCTTTGCTTCAGTTCCTTGTTGAGTGTTCACACTGTTATTTTTGTTGTTGGTGTTAAGATGTCGGGCTTTTTTTCTATTTCCTAATTCAAACCTGACTGACAGACCAAAAAGTTCTTTTGTGTTTTAAGCACATACTGTTTATGCGTTTGATTGATTAGCAATCTGATTAGTTGATTAGGATCTAGATCTTCTATGAGTTGCTGTAACTTGGATAATAATCGAACGGCCCGAGAACTGGAGAGAATCCCTTCCCTCGAGGAACAGCATGAATTCCCCTCTGGAGTAGCTGGGCATATTCTTTGTTGGGTGGACATTCTAACATAGCAATAGGGTCTTAGGATGGAAAATACCAGAGAGATTTGGGTTTTGCCCCCAGCAGCTTCTGTTTTATGGATAGAAGCACACAAATAAACTCCACCCAAGCAAGCTTCATGACGACGATTCTATTTGGTTCATCATCTACGGTCATTCAGGGAACGATTTGTGCATCTCCAACATTTATGCAAAGTTGACAGTATTTAGTTCATTTGCAAAGAAAAGTTGACTTNTCCAGTATCAAGTTTCAACAATCCATGAAGCCCTCTACCACTGTTTGTATACAAGTCATAAGGAGATTTCCAGGTGGACCCAGGACACCTCCACCAGCCTAGACACCCAAGACCCAGGGAACACCGAATTGGAAAGAATGTCCAAGCCAGAGGATGGAAGGGGTTCTATGAAATGCTGTCCTCTGAGCATGGCATGGCCTTACATTCATGAGCCATGATTACCTGCACGTGATCAGGACACTTAACAACCCTATCAAGGGTAAGCGAGAGGCTACTGAGACCCAACCCCGGCTCAGGAGCTACTGGCAGCTAGTTTGATGGCTGCTGGAGGAAGGGAGTGGTAGCTAGTAGGTTGTCCATGGATGACCTCACATCCACAGCCATATGAGCAGCACTAACCAAACTCAGTGGGATAATAAAATAATAACAATAACAACAATAATAATAATATTTAAGGATTACTTTTTATTATGTGGTACAAATATTAAAATTTAAATTTAAAAAACATAAACCTTAGTGGCTGCCAGTCATATCTTTGGTTGTTGTGTGACAGGTGCACCATCGTAACCACATTCTTAGGAAAAAGTGCACATTCATCCTTTTTACTCAGAGCCTGCTGCCACGCTCACAAGGCCTCAGCCATGTGCTGAGNGGTCATGAAGCACAGTCTTAATTTTGCCTTTTCCAACACTCCCCCCTTTAAAATAAATATTGGAAACACAAAACAAGACTATCATTGCGAATGAAGTGTGGGGGTGAATANGAGAAAGAGGTTGGGGGAGTTTAGTCCGCAGCCCAGTGATGGATCTGCATTAGCATTTAAATAAAGCCAGGGAAAGAAGTAAACAAGAAGTAGGAGGCAGAGCAGCCAGCNCCTTTATTACTGTGTAAAGATGTAGGAACAAAACTTCACTCCCTGATGATAACGAGCTGCCCTTCCATCACCAACTCATTAAACCAACTCTGAATTCGCTCATTAACAAAGTTCGCNGTGAGTCTCAATTTCAGACCTGGAGGCTAGCTAGCCTTTTTATAGCACATGCCATTTCCCACTATGTCCTTTTAGCTGCTACAGAATCCCACCACTGCGCTAGCCGAGAATACTCTGTGACTCTCCTAACAAGATATATTTTCTACTATGCTTTTGCCAAGAAACAAGGAATGAACTATGTATAGTTTGGCTAAGGATACAGGATGAGGATGAATGGCACAAGCACATTTGCACATGTATGTACACTCAAACTTTATGTGTGTGTGTGTGTGTGTGTGTGTGTGTGTGCGCGCGCGCATACACCATTACTGGGTGCCAAAGACCGTCATGTAAAACAGCATGGTCTTTGCATATAACTACACACTCACTCCCATAAACTTGAAATTATCTCTAGGTTAACTCTTAGTGGCTTATACCACAAAAGTACAATGTGAATTGTTAGACAAAATTCTTTTTTAATATCTATTTTATTTTATGTGTACGTATGTGTACCTGAGTGTATGTATGTGCACCGTGTGCATGTAGAAACACGCAGAAGTCAGAAGAGGTGTTGGATCCCCTGGAACCAGAGTTACAGGCAGCTGTGAGCCACCATGTGGTCNCTGGGAACTGAACCAGGATCCTCTGCAAGAGCAGAATGTGCTCTTAACCACTGAACCATCTCTCCAGCCCCTATACTACCTCCTTCATGGAATAAAAATAAGGAAAAAAAAATACTATTTAGTACACATGTGATCTTCCTTTTAATTGTTTTCCGTCTACAGAACTCACAGATATGGAGGGTCAGCCATATCCACGCACATCAGAAGTACAAGATGAATAGAGGTGAGGTGATCTGTCTCTGGGGGTAAGAATACCAGACAGGAAGTTGACACGAATGTCACATCAGAGCCACCTCCGGAGTTATTTAAAAAGCATCTCTGGAACTAGGGAGGCGGCTCAGCAGTTAAAGTGTCTTCCATATAAACCTGAGGGCTGGGGTTTAGATTCCCAGGATCCATGGGAATGACAGTAAGGGTGGCAGGTGTGCTGTAATTGCAACCTCAGAAGGCAGAGAGGGAGCCGCAGAGCAAGCTGGGAGAGTGGGCCCCTGGGGACAGCTCTGGGTCTCCCTGAGACACCCTGCTTCAGGAATAAGGTGGAAGAGCCAGGATGATTTCTGATGTTAATCAGGATCCCACATGTCCCCCACAAACATGAGCCCACACACATGCAAAAATGTATATACACACATACACACCACATACATACACATGAAAATTTAAAAAAATAATAAATTAAATCAAAAGCAGACCTTCCAGGACCTACATTCTAGACATAATTAATCAACATTGCCCTAAAATGCAGCCATGGGTGTGGACTGTTCACACAGCGGGTCTATTTGGAGCCCACATTCTGTCACCTCTTAGCAGTGTGACCCTGCCCAGCTTCCCTTTGACTCAATGGAATAATCATGCCTCCTACAAACATGCATTCCAATGACAGGGAGAGTAAATTATGTTCCGCATGGGTGAGCTCATCTATTAAAGAGCTGATGGTGATAATCTGTGTTATCAAATCTGTTGTTAGAAAACAACACACAAAACCCACATATGATAAGGTCAGAAGAGAAAGTGGCATTCAACAAACTCGCATCCCAAAAAGGTTTTAAAGAAGTAGAGAAAAATGAAAGACCTTTTGCAAGAGGAAAAAAAGTTAGACAACATTGGTTTTGTTATAGTTTAAGAGGAATCCACCCCAAATCACAGAACTGAACAGCTAATCCCTGTTGACGCAGCAGAAGAGTGGAGCCTGGGCACCGAGGTTCAGGGCCTTTGATTTCTACTCACAGACATTAGCATGGGAATGACTGCTGAAATTCTACAGGCCGGAAGCCAGAGGCCAGTCAGGAAAGCCAAGCTCAAGTTTGGCTGTCTTCTGGGTTCTCCTTAAAGCCCGGGTCAGATAGAAGAGCCCTCACACTCTTTCCCAGGCTTCAGTCTCCCAACACTCACCGCCGCCTTCCAGCACTACCCAGATCTCCTTCTGGGAGATGCAATCTAGAGACTCGGCCACAGAAAAAGGGTTCATTTCTGACAGGTCCCAATTCTGTAACCTCACCAGGAAAGTAAAATCTGCTCAAACCTGAGGGGCTGGAAAGATGGCTCCATAGTTGACAAAGGCTCTAAGCAGTGGTTCTCAACCTTCCTACCGCTGAGACCCTTTAATACAGTTCCTCGTGTGATGGTGACCCCCAACCATCAAATTGTTTTCATTGCTACTTCATAACTGTAACTTTGCTACTGTTATGAATCATAATGCATATATCTATGTTTTCCAATGGTCTTAAGTGACCCCAGTGAAAGGGTCATTAGACCCCTTAAAGGGGTCACAACCCACAGACTGAGAACCTGCTGCTCTTAAGGGATGTGGGCACCTGCATCCACAGACACACATATATAAATAAAATTTAAATTAAAATCTTAAAAATTAAAACTCACAATTTAAAATTCCTGCTCACTAATGTTCCTTAAATTGCAAACTTCCTTACTGTCCTCCATAGCTCATGGCATTGGAGAAAATGCTGGCAGCTGTCTGCACAAACTCCCAAAGACAATGCCCAAATCTATATGGTTGTTTTTTTTTTAATAACTGCTGAGTCATTGAAAAAACCATTTTTAAGTGATGTGGGGTAAGTTCCTCCAGTGACGAGAACTGAGTTGCTTCCTTCCACTACATCATTTACCCACGTTACATAATACCTAATTTTTACTCTTCAGAAACATAACAAGATATAGACAGACAGACAGACAAATGACAGACAGACAACAACTGTCCTTGCTGGAATTAGCGTGGCCACTCATCAGTTTATTGCAGCTGATCAACATCTGCTTTCTAGTACAGACAGTAAAAGCTTATCTCAGGCAGACTCACGATCATTCAGAACAACCTAATTGAATTTCAGGCCAACAGCATTGCACCGCACGTGACCTGTCTCCAGTGAAGCTCAGAGCCAGACACTGCAGGAGTTATGTAACCACACGCTGTTGTTGGCAGAGTCACCTCTGTGGCTCAGCCGTCCGTGTCTCCTCCAGCCACACCCTGCAGCTCTAATCCGCACAGTATCCAATGTACAGTCACGTGTTTGGGGACTTTCGTGGCAGCAAACAACGAGGCACTATTCCCTGCCTACCAGTAGGAAGAGTTCAGTAAAACTAATCACAGGGTACACAGATCATATCAGGACAGAGGTCACCACAAGCCACAGAGAAAGCATAGTGTACACTGTATAACACTCCCCCTGACCTTTCAAATAAACCTTTAAATCAGGCTATGTAGGGATAATTTATTTAAGATGCTATATCAAGTCTAACCAATCTCAAATGCTTCTCCCAACATGAGTCCAGGGAACAACTAATTCCAAATATCAGCTGTGCATGCTTTTGGTCCCAGGGCTCAGGAGACCATGCACCATCATGAGATGTTAAGTATATCTAGTTTCCAAGTAATGTTATTTGGTTTGTTAACACTGAGCAAGCTCTCATGTATGTGACGTATGTGTCTAAACATCTACTCCCCACCACCTGCCCCCCCATCCCCTTCCCCTTGTCTTCTCTGGCATTGTATTGCTAATGCTGGGTCCTAATGTAAAAACAATGATGCCAAATGAACTCCTAGTCTCTCCTTTACTCTTAAAAATCCATCCAAACACAAAGATCCTGCCCTAGGTACGAGGCAATATATGCCTATTATTTTCAAAAACAAGAGCTTGACAGATGATCTGTGATGGTGCAAATGTGATACCTGGAGGGGAAACACACCTGAAAACAAAGAGTACCCACAAAACACAGAGAAAAAAGTCAGAAATGCACGCTTTGTCATTCCAAGATGTGCCTATGTCTCCACTCAATATCAAAGTAATACCAAGGAAGTAATTTAGTATTATGGCGGTGAACTGTAAAAGAACACCAATGACTAGAATTCTGAATAAAATTTGACTACATTGGTATAACTAGATTTAGGTAAAAACAGCTTTGATATCATCTGGTTTGAATATTTATGATTATATGGTGAGAATTCAAAATATAAATGAGAGGAAATAAAAACATTTACATAATTTAAAGGTTTATACTCAACTACCTCGAGACATCATTTACGGGACAGTGACACCTATTGGCAAGCTGTGTATTGCAGCCCAGCTCTATCGTCTGTTCATTAAGATGGGGGGTGGGGAACAGCACTCTGCACAGTGGTGGAATCAGACACACCAAAATATATTATATCCTCATACTGGGCAACTTTGCCCGGCCTTAATAAAAGGCGAGGTGCTTAGTCTCACTGCAACTTGATAGGCCAGGTTTTGTTGATACCCATGGTCAGCCTGCCCTTTTCTGAACAGAAACAGAGGAAGAGTGGATGGGGACAGGGTGGCAGAGGGGAAGTGGCAGGAGGGAACTGGAAGGAGAGGAGGGAGGGTAAACTGTGGTCTAGATGTAAAATAAATAAATAAATAAATATTAAAACAAAAACAAACCAAAATATGTTATATGCATACAGGAGAATGTCACAAATAAAGCTATTATTTCGCACAAATAATTCATGCTTAAAAACTGATTGCAGGGCTGACAAGACAGCCACAGTAGCCTGGTAACCTGAGTCTGATCTTCGGGTTCCAACTTCACATAGTTGTCCTCTGCCACAGCACACACGATAACACAGCAGTTCTCACCCTGGGGTCAAAGGACCCTTTCACAGGGGTCACATATCAGATATCCTGCATATCATATTTATATTATGATTCATAACAGTAGCAAAATTACAGTTATGAAGTAGCAATGAAAATAAAAAGTGCAGAAATTATCCTGTATACTCCACACTAAGCAGCATATTTTTCTCTCTATTATCTTGGACCTATTATACTTCTTAAAATGGCCCTTTTCATGAGCCTGGAGAGACAGCTCAGTGGTTAAGAGCACTGGCTGCTCTTGCAGAGGACCCTGGGCATCAATTTCCAGCCCCCACATGGTGGCTCAAGACCCTCTGTAACTCCAGTTCCCAGGATGCAATGCCCTCTTTAGGTGTCTGCAGNTACTGCACATATGTGGTGCACATACACACATACAGGCAGAACATCTACATATATGCATATATATATAAAGCAATAAAAATAAATAAATCTGTTAAATGTCCCTTCTCTTTCGATTCTCAGGCCATTTATGGGACAGTATAACCCCAATCCCATGACCCAGTTTCCAACTGAGGCCAATATGGTCAACATTCCTGCTGGGATCTGATGAGGATGTTGTTCTGTAAGCTGTGAATATGTGTTGCTCTGATTGGTTGATAAATAATGTAAGAGCTAGCTATTGAAAAGCCTGTCACAGCCATAGTTTGAAAATAATATAAGCCTCTGTGTGTTTACTTGAGTCTGAGTGGCCACGGGAGCCAGGCAGGGCTGGACAAAATATTCGCCTACAGGGATCTGACATTCCTGGACCAGGCAGGAGTCATGTGTTCCCCAATACAGTGCTAAACAGTCTCTAGGTCCTTGCTCTCAGCTTCAAGCAGCCTGCGACATGCCCTTTCTCATCATAGATGCTGCATTCTTTATTGGTTTGGGTTAGTCCAAGATGCTCTGTATACATTGCAGCCAAAGTAACACACAGGGTTCTTAGTCTCAGGAGAGTCATCGTGCCATTGAGAAGACAGAGGATGCTAACAGGAGCGAGACCAGCAGGGGCACTTGCTGACACGCCCTAAAACAAACAATAGATAAGGAGCTATGTGCGAGAGGCTCATCACCAAAGGCTCTGGAGATGACTCTGAGCTGAGACCTACAGAAATTACTAATCAGGCACACAAACAGTAAGAGGAACAGCATTCCAGAGACAAGGAACAGAGAATGTAAAACCACCAATGAAGACAGAGGGATGACGAGGGCAGCACTGTGACCACATGACAGTCACATGAAGAAAAGAGGCTGGTATGCTGGGTAGCATGCTGGGGCCTATGGGATCTGGTAAGAAATGTGAATTTCCCCTTAATCAGTGACAGAAAACCCTCACAGGATGTAGTGGGTAGCTGTTTGAGCTATGCTCTGAAGCACTGCCCTTCATAAGGCAGCTGTAGCTGTTACACCTGCCTATGACCTTGAAGTACCTGCCCCAGGGCATGGTCACCAGGGACCCTTAAGACCTGGGATGTACATACGCCCGCTCTCTTGGCTACCTCTTGGTTTTAGATGCTGAGATCTTGGACCAAGCCATTAAGCATGGGACATAGTTCAGCTTTCCTGGACTCTATGATAAATTTCCCATGGTTGTGAGTTTACCCCCAAATAAATTCCTTTTATCATTAAATAGACTCTGTGGATTAATCTCATTAACAGGGTGTCTTAGTTAGGGTTTTTTATTGCTATTAAGAGACACCATGACCATGGCAACTCATAAATAAAAACATTTGATTGAGGTGGTGGCTTACAGTTTCANATGGTCAGCCCATTATCATCATGAAGGGGAACATTGCAACATGCAGGTAGACGTGGTGCTGGAGCTCAGAGTCCTACATCTGGACTCAGAGACAACAGGAAGTTGACTGACTGTTACACTGAGAGAAGCTTGAGAAAAAGAGACCTCAAAGCCCACCCCCACGGTGACACACTTCCTCCAACAAGGCCACACCTCCTAATAGTGCCACTCCCTTTGGGGGCCATTCTCTCACACCACCACACAGGGTAGTAGGAGGGACATGTCATGAGCTGATGAGTGCTCTACAACCTTACAGAAAGAACAGACTGGCATTTGCAAAGGATGGGAACAGAGGAGTGGGGAGGTTATGTGCCCTCGCTTCCTCTCTGTTGCAGACAGGAAATCCCCCCCACCAAAAGCAACTTAGGGGAAGAAAGGGTTTATTTTAGCCTCCAGGTCACCATCCATCACTGAGGGAAGTCAGAGCAGGAACTCAAGCAGAAGCCATGGTGGAATGCTGATTGATGGCTAACTGCAGCTCATGCCTAGCTAGCTTTCTTACACTGCCCAGGGAATGGTGCCGCCCACTGAAGGCTAGGCCCCCCTCCCCCACCCATCAACTAATAAGATAACCATCTACAGACATAGCCGCAGGCCAACTAGATAGAGGGAAAAAATTCAATGGAGACTCTTTTCAGGTGATTCTAGGCTGTGTTGATCTGACAGTTAAAGCCTATATCACATGGCAGTCCAGGCAAGTAATGACGGTGACTTAGATTAGGGTGATTGGTTTAGACAAGGTGTCCGCAGGGTACACAGGCAGCTGAGTATAATGGGCTAGCTGGTATGGGGTAAGAGGTGAGGTAATTGCAAACTGTAATGTTTTAGTCAAGCAACTTAGTGGTGGCTTCAGTAACAAGGACACAGGAAGGAAGGGAAAACATAGCTCTCTCCTATTGCCTCAAACCTGGTGAGTAAATCCAAAGACTCAAGAGGCTGGAAGATGGCTCAGCTGTTAGGGGCATGTACTGCTCTCTCACTGAAAACCNGAGTTTAGTTCCCAGCACCCATATCAGGTGGCTCACAACCTCCTGTAATTCCAGATCTCGTGCCCTCATCTGGCCTGGACAGGCACCCCCACTCACGTGCACATACCAACACAGACACAAGCATACATATTAGCAATAAAAACTGATGTTTAAAAACAAAACTTATTGGCCACCCCCAACAAGTGGAGATGTCTTTGTTGCCTGACTTAACCAACACTCTGCCTCCATTCCTACATAATTCACTTAGCAGGTGACACAAGCTCAACTTCTTCTTCTCCACTGGAAGTCATAGGGCATGCATCCTATGTGGGAGTGCAGACTTCTTTTGGATCCATAACTGGCGCTTCCTAGAGCCTTGCTTTGTAGACAGCCGTTAGGACTTGGTTAGTGGTAAGAGGCACAGTGCATGCAAGTGCCAAGTGCCTGCAGGTGTCAAGTTCCGGAAGTGTTATTAAACAAGATACCACTGAGCGATGAGATTGTGCTATAGTTCAACATTCAGCATGCAACGGAGGAAAAATCAAATCCCTTTCAATTCAAGTATGCTTCTGGAATTATTAGGACAAACAACTCCAAATACTCATTTTTGAGAAAGTTTTAGTCAGCCTGCTGTGGACCTCTGCTACCATTCCTCTGTCTCAAGCAAAACAAACAGACTCAGTACTAGGGAACTGAGTTAGAACTCAGAACTGGAAACCATGCTGAGTTTAGCAGTAGATATCTCTATGAAAAAACCAGCTAGGACTGGATTGTGTCCTACAAAACCAGGCACACATTTCTCTGAGGACAGTGGCCTCAGCATGGAGTAGGGTAAGAAGGACCAACTGTGAGGACACTAAACCCTGTGAAGGAATGTCACTTATGGAGCAGCCCTACTCCTCACCTCACGGGCTCAGTGCAGGACTGTCCTACATTAGTGCAGTCTCAATCTCTCGCTCCTTCTGGAAGAACAGGACAACCCTCCTCTAGTGGAGGAGCTTCTGTGGTGGACCATGAGGGCAGGAGGATTCTGGGCTTTTCTCAGCATGCTGCAAGATGCTGTCCTTTTAAGTCTGAGGGAAATATGTGTGAACACACAGCTCTACCTCTTGGCTCCACACAGGTATGACAGTGATGTTTTGTCATCCACTGGAATATCTCCTACTCCCCTGTGACTCAAGTCCTAGAAGGAAGGAACGGAAATGGGCTCACCAAACCCCAACACTAACAAATACATATAAACAGAACCAGAGGTGTCAACATGCTGTTTGGGAACTACATTTAAGATCTGGCCCAGCTGTATGCATCAAGGTCAGACAACAAAGTGGAAACCCAGGTACATAAGATGCCACAGGAGAGATGTGATGTAATCAGAACCCCAAGGACCCATCATCTCCACTCCTGACATTGTCCTTAGCCATGCCCATACGTAGAGTGACACTAGGGACTAAATCTGGGGCCTGGTGCATGGCAGGTATACACTCTGCCACAAAGCAAAACCTTCATTTTCTAACAATGTCATTGTTGGTCTATGTAGACCAACATAGAGTGAAAAGCTCCTTTATAATAGTTGTATGTAGGCAGCAAACAACTGTTTTCTTATTCACATGAGAACCAACTAACTTCTCACTGACTCACTAGAAACTGGTGTATCTGAAGTCCTCACAGAGACCTGGAGGCTTCAGAATACTTTAGATTGTATGAGCAATGCTCTTGGGCCATGTTCCTATTTGGAAGCACTATTGTCAGCGTTATCTACAGTAAATGTCTGCTGGTGGTGATGTCCATGCAAGACCATCTTCCCCATCAATCCGGCAAAACGCCATCTCTTGACCTTCCATTTGTAGAGGGCACAGGGCCCTCGTGCTCATAGATAAGCACTAGGGAAATCAGGAAGGATAAACAGACAGGGTTGTGTCTTCGATGGATGGGATGCATACGTTTTCCACTCAGAAAGCCGGGAGTGGATGTAGTTAATGGCCTGGTGATCTGTGCTACCTATAGGACCAGGCCACATCCCAATNCCCCAGACTACTTATCCCAGACTCTCCCTCCCTAGACCTCAATCTTGAGCATTGTTTCTCAGCCAGTAGAACCCATCCTTAGGGGAGACATCACATGTACTTGACAACAGCTTAGGAACTTCTGTGTTATCTGTAGGGCCAGACCACACCTGACTCCCTGAGACTTTATATTGTCCTCAGTCATTCTTCTTAGACCCTTGNGCACTGTTTCTTAGTCAATAGAATCCATCTTTATGAAAGAGGCCATATTTACTTTGTAAAGAGTTTCAGTGTAAATATGTCTTAAGTTTGTTGTACATACAGGATTGAGTTAATTAACATCAGGAAACATTTTACCAAAATTTTGCTGTGCTTAAATATGGCTAAAATAAACTGCCCAGTGTCAGACTCTATAAGCTTGAACCAACACCGGCTACTAAAGCATGGTGAACCAGATTTCATTCTCGCCTCATGTGGATCATTACTCTGCCAGCCCTAGTGTTTATAGAGACACCCCCCTCCATCCCTATAATGTCTTTGACCTACCCTTAGGTGCTGTAGGATGTCTTTCTGTACACTGTGAGTATGTGTTGCTCTGATTGGTTCATAAATAAAGCTGCATTGGCCTATGGCAGGACAGGATGGAGCCAGGCGGGAAAATCCAAGAGAGATAGTGGGAAGAAGAAAGGAAAGGCAGAGGAGACGCCATCCCACCATCCAGAGAGAAGCATGTAATGGCACACAGGTAATGCCACGGAACACGTGGTGACATACAGATTAAAGAAATGGGCTGAGTTTAGTTATAAGAGCTATCTAGCAAGAAGCTTGAGCCATAGGCCATGGCCATACAGTTTGTAAAAAATATAAGCCTCTGTGTGCTTATTTGGGTCTGAGAGGCTGCAGGACCAGGTGTGACACAGGAAAACTTCCCGCTACACCTAAGTCTATAAACCACCTAGATTCACCACATCCATCAGCTGTACANTCATGGGCTCCTGCTTTCTACTTTCAACTCCAGGAGTTGTGTTTGTCATGGGCTTAAAGTCTCCATACAGGAGGGTTTTTAATGATACAGTTCTGGTTAAAAGCCTGTCTTTTCATAGCTTCTCTGGGTACCATATTCTATATATTAATACCTGGGACTATAGCAATAAGCTAGGGGGGGAGATAATTTCTATCAGAGTTCTCTTGATACACGTTAACTCAGAGAAGAGCTGAGAACAGATAAAAGCCAGGGCCAAGTCTTTCTGGAATCAAACACTTTTAATATTCAAGTCGGAGCCACATTTAATATTGAATGATCAGCATTCTTAGGGTTGGGCAGCTGCTGAATGCAAAGTATATTCAGCTAATTAAATTAGTTACAGTAAATTATTTTTCTCCTGAATGCCCTGAGGAGTGAGATAAAAGACAGCTACTTAAGAACCAGACAAATTTGCTTCTGCATCTGGGTGTTTGAGACTATCACCAACACCAACTGGATTCTCCTAACGTGCCTCAGTATAGCCTNTCCACCAAAAGGCTGGGCAACATGAAAAACAAACCAGTGTTGCATGCTGCAGCAAAAAACACATGAGACATTCAGTCATCGTCCCGAACGTAACAGCAGTGAACAGCAAAAGTGGACAAAGATTCTCACACGGACTCTGACTACGCATTTGCCTACACTTCTCTATCTATACATTCACCACCCGTCTCAAGTCATAAGCTAGAGGAAAATCAAATTCAGAGAAACAGTGGCAGGCAGGTGTAAGCACCACAGTTGCTGCTAGCTTTCTGGTTTTTGTTTTTGTTTTCTCCCAATGCTCTTAGATTTTCCCACTCCTTGTGTCTCTGAGAAGCATCCATGGCACTGCTACCATGACTACTGCTCTGCTCTGGAGTCTCTCTGTTTCCAAAACTCCATAGTCCATTCTCTTCTTCCACAGGCACTGCCTCTCACCAGCCCTGTGATGTTGCTGCCGTGTTCTTAGGTGATGTTTACCACGTTCATATAAACACACAAATCTACCTAGAAGGCAGAAGGAGAAGCAGGGAACCTTCAAACCTCCTGGGTAAGATTACACCAGCAAGGAATCATAAGCCACAAGTGATGGTGATACAGTTATGCCAGGCACCAACCAGACAGAGGGATTATTCTGCAAATGCCTTGAAGTTTTGGTTGATTCATTCATTCATTCATTCATTCATTCATTCATTCATGTAGAGGCTCTGGGGGTTAAACTCTTCTGAGGTCAAGCTCCCCACCTCTAAGCTCTATCCCCAGACCTTTTACTCTTTATTTTGACCCAGAGTCTCACTAAGTTGCCCAGGCTGACCTGGAACTCAGGCAGACTTTGAATTTATAATTCTTGTCTCAGCCTTCTGACTATCTGGGATTACAAGACTGAGATATCAGGCCAGATTCAAGTCTTATTTTTCTGATTCTGATTGCCTACTCCTCTCTTACTAACACAAGTGTGAACTGCATAAAATATAATTGAAGTAGAAAATTTTTATATACAAGAAAATAAAATGCTGCTGTAAGATATAAGCATAAACCAAGATGCTCATGGAATACTGACATGGGTCACTTTCTTCCTTAAAACAATGAGAATTTACTCTTCCGTTTTTCTCTCTCCTATACAGNCATAGGGAATGACCCACTGAAACTCAACTGTATCCATCACTGAGGTGAAACCCAAACTCCTGTTGTTTCCTAATGCCTGCTTTATGTGATTCTTAGACGTATGTGACTGTCAACTTTAGACCCCACTTAGTGTCAACTTTCCAAAATAAACAGGAAAATCATCTGTGATTTATGAAAACTAATAGGAAGTAGGGAGCCTGCTTCCCAACAGGACATAGTTTTCAATGAAGGANATGTTTGTTTGTTGTTTTTGTTTGTTTTGCGCTGATGAGGATCAAATCCAGGCCTCACATTCTGTAGGCAAAACTATCACAAAGCCATCAATCACCAAGGCCCCGGATACAGCATTTTACATACACNTTTACTATGGAAAGGACCAGGCCATTGAAAGGATATCAACAGAAAGAAGAACAGCTTTGTTTAATTTGTAGCAAAGAGGAAATACCAAAGATCCTATCCAAAACTCGTAATTCTTCATGATCTGGAACAGCAAATGTTAAAAATAGTCAATAAAGATTGGGGAGAGCGCATACTGCAGAGTCATTGCTGGGCTAAAAACTACCATGAAAATCTTATAATTCTACCAATTTTCAAATTCCCATGTTGTTCTTTTCTATACCTATTTAGCTCTTTCAGTACATGGCCCAACTTTCTCCTCAAACACACACACACACACATACACACACACACACACA
>LZPO01007958.1:87172-102714 GCA_001675575.1 Neotoma lepida
CAGATCGGCTGTCTACATCTGGGCTGCCCTCAGTATAAGAAACAAACAGCAAACATTTATTTGCACACACCCCATGATGAGCAGATCAGAGAAAGAAATGGCATTAGGCTGAGCAGAGTCCACCAACAATCACAAGTTGAAGTCCTGACACNCCAACTCCACTTCATAGCTCTGAATTAATAAATCATCCTTAAAAGGGTAATTAAATTAAAATGAGGCCAATGGGCTGGTCTTAATTCTGTATGACTAATGTCACACTAAGAGAAAATTTAGACAAACCTATAGGACAAGACAGGAAGGCTGAAGACACGAGGGGACATGACAAGCCCATCAGAGAAGCCTGGTGCAGATCCCTTCCCCATGGTCCTCAGAAGAAGCCACCTCGTCACACCTTCACCTTCACCTTAGATTTCCCATTGTCTTGGCCACTCCCTCTGCAGAGCTTTGTGTGACAAACGCTGTGGATTCTTACAGTTCCATTCTCTCACATAACAAGCGCCAAGCCATTGACACCACACAAGTGAGGCTAGACTCCTGTCCAAACGATCCTCCTCTTTAGTGATGGGCCAGAGGGTGCCCGTCAGCCCATCCATCCTCCCAGCCATGTGGACTGGCTAGGTTCCATGCAGNGGACNCTCTAGCATAGACCATTCATCTCCTTGGCATCTGAGCCGATCATGGCATGGCTTCCACGTGTGTGACATCCTCCTTTTGCGCTGAAATAAGGCTCTGCAGAAACACCAGGATGCTCCTTCCAGAAAACACCCCTGGTGCACATCAGCAAGCTGGCGTGCAAACAAGGGATCNCACTTGACTCACAGAAAATGGAAGGCAAAGAAGAGTGAAGGAACTTGCCAGTGGGCCTCAGAGCAAAGAGCATCCCTAAGCCCAACATGGGTTTTAAAGACAGCAGGACATAGCAGCCCTTCTCTACGCGGAAGGCTCACCTGACTCCCCATGGAGCCGAAGACATTTGATTTCATCATGGACNGTGGGCTATTGTATTTTCTAGCCTATTATCTCTTTCTAGTGTGGTGTTCTACCTTTAAAATCAAGGAATGAATGANTGAAGAAATGAAAGAAAGCTCAAATCTCTCATGAAGATCTCCTCTCAAGATCTTAAATGTGGGGCTGAGGAGGCTCAGTGGGTGAAGGNCTTCCAGTGCAGGCACAAGGATCTGAGTTCAGATCCCCAGAACCTGCGTAAAGCTGAGTGTGGTGGTAGAGGTCTGTAATTCCAGGGCTCCTACACTGGGATAGGGTGAACACAGGTGGTCCCCAGAAGCCCAGGGCCAGATAGTCCAGCACATGGGACACAGCAGCTTGGCTTGTTTTCTGTTGCTGTAAAGTGTAAACCCAGGGCCTGTGTGGAACACCGTTCATTCTTGAGATTAAAATTATTTTGTTATTTCAGAAATATTTGTGACCATTTAAATGCTCTGAACACCGGCCTCTAGAGGGAACAGTTAAACAAACCGAGTGCCATACATAATAAAAATGAACCAAAATGCAGCAGCACGTGGCTTAAAATCTTCCTATGAGCTCCAACAAAAGCAGCTTAGGGGAGGAAGGGGTCTATGTCAGCTTTCACTTCCAGGTCACAGTCCACCAGTGAAGGAAGCTCAGGTCAGGAACTTGAGGCAAGAACGGCAGCAGAAACTACAGAGGAAGCTGTTTACTGGTTTGTTCTCTCCTGTTCAGCCATCTTACTTACACAGTCCCAGACCCTTTGCCTAGGGATGGTACTGCCCATGGTGGGCTAGTCTACCTAAATCAAATAACAGTAAAAATGCCCACAGGCCGGTCTCAGAGAAGAAANCCCCCAGTTAAGACTTCCTCAGATAACTCTGGGCTGTGTCAGGTCGGCAGTAGATGCTAAGCAAGAACACAGCAAACAACACAGAGACCCCACCTCCAACAATGGGGAAGGACCAACAGCAGAGCTGTGACACATGTGTGTAGCGGGGGAGTGTCTTAAACATGCCTTAGAAAAAGAAACCAACTAGAGTCCAGTGCCAAGAAGGAGGCTGACTAAGGAGAACGTCTTGTACACAGATAGGGCCACACAGCTTCCCTTAAAATCTGTCCTCTGATGTTTCATATCATCAGTATCACATGAGCTGCCAACTCCCTGACAGTCTTCAAATCCAATGCCTGTGTGGAACACCGTTCATTCTTGAGATTAAAATTCTTTTGTTATTTCAGAAATACTTGTGACCATTTAAAATGCTCTGAACACCGGCCTCTAGNGGGAACAGTTAAACAAACCGAGTGCCACACATAATAAAAATGAACCAAAATGCAGCAGCATGTGGCTTAAAATCTTCCTATGAGCTGTGGAGAGAATGGGGACCACATATGCCCAATAAAGCTGTCAACCACTGTAAAATAACAACTCNGGCAGAGGGCGTGTTGATCTCATTACAGGCTTACTGAGTTATCTCTTTCATTTGAATTTTCTTATTAATCAAATGTGTGTGTTACTTTTCTTGTTGCTATGACCTAACAAGAAGTAACTTGTGGGAAAAGGGACCAGACAGAGTGGTGGCAGGAGTGGTCACATGGTGTCTGCAGCCACAGGCACAGGACAGATAAGAGGTAGGTCTAGACTATACAACTTCAAGGCCCCTCTGCATTGAACTACTTCAACACTATGACACCTCAAGTGCCCACTACCTTGCTCATCAGCGCCGCCTGCTGGAGAACACTGATTCAAACACACAGTCTTGTGGGAAGGTTCCTTGTCAAACCACACAACACATAACAATTCACTGTCCAAAATCATGATCCAATTTTAAAATTCATAGTTTCAGACTAAGACAGATTCATTTATCCTTTCAGAGGAAGACAGAACAATTACCTCAATCAATCAAGTACTTGATGATGCCTTTCTGAGGCCTTGTGAGGCTGAAGTGAATCACCTGCCTCCACAAACAAATGCAAAAACATTATTCTAAAGCCAACAATTTAGTTAAAAAGAAGAAAGAAGAAGGAAAATACCAATGTAATGAAAAAAGTCACTTTTTCCTTTAGACATTCTATAGTCCCCATTTTAAAAATAGAAATTTTTATTTTAAAAAAATCCTTTCTCATTGTCATTTGGCACAATCGTTTAAAGATGGTGGATGAAAATAAGAAAAGAATCCAAAAGAACAACTTGTATGTCAGTTGAGATCTCAGAGATTAATATTTATGAAAACAATTGGCAAACAACAGATTATGATCCAAGACGAGAGAGCCTAGCAGATGTCTCGTTAGGAGGCGTAGACTCTGAGAGGAAGCATACTGTCGTCCATATGTTCTCAGCCCTAGGATCCCTCAGCCATTTCATCTCAGAGCTCACACAGTGCCCACGTGTACAGAGAAGCAGAAGCTGTTTTGAAAGAGGACTTTCAAAATTCTAGCTTTATTCAGAAAGAGGTGGTGTGCACGTCTAGGTGGGGTGCAAATAGAAAGCCAGCCAATTAACTTCATCTAAAAGAGTCCATCTGCTCACATTGTTCAGGAGGAAGTGGGTATTCTTTTGTTCCTGTAGCACATCTCTTTCCTCGGGTTTTGTCAACAATATTCTGTGATGATCTGTGCTCTAACAAATAAAGCTTGCCTGGAGATCAGAGTGCGGAGCTAGCCACTAGTTAACCATAGAGNCCACGCAGTGGTGGCATACAAATTTAATCCTAGTACTTGGGATCTCATGCCTTTGATCCTTGGGAGGCACACNCCTTTAGTACCAGCAATAGAGAAGAGGAAACAGGAGGTGATACGGCTGGGCAGAGAGAGGAATATAAGGTGGGCAAAGACAGGAGCTCGGCCCCCTTTCAAGCTGAGGAGTTGGTGAGGTGAGAGGTGGCTGTGGCTTTCTCCTTTGTCTTTCTGATCTTTTAGCATTTACCCCGGTATCTGGCTCTGGGTCTTTATTATTAAGATCAATTAGAATTCACGCTACAATATTCCAACTCCTTAGGAGTAACCCTGCCTCCCTTCCACCCGATTTCCTTAGGAATGATGNGGAGTCTCCTACCTCAGCTGCTCAGCAGTGGAACTTGTGGCTATTAACTCTGAGCCTGATACACACCAGGGTGAGTGAGCTGAGGGGGGGAAGTTAGAGGGATCTAAGGTCCTGATCAGGGAAAGGATGGACAACATGGGCCCAGCTAAAGGCAAAGGGAATAATAAGCAGAGTGGAGGCCTGGGCATTGGGATTCCTGGATGAGCAGCTGCACAAATGCAGTAGCTCCTGGAGGTGAAAACTTCCAGGGGTTCTGAGAAGTGACAGGTGGGTGAAGGAGAAGAAAGGTTACTGAAGATGCACAGGTCAAAAGCTGAGAGACCAGAGTATTAGCTGTGGAGTAGGACAGATGGAAACCTCCTGTTGNTAATGGGTCCCAGGCCTGTGCACTAGAAATGCATGATGATTGTCTGGGATGGATGGAGGAAAGTGACAGAATACTGACAGATGTCAGGATGATGTAGTCCAAGGCCCTCACCTCAAAAATCAGGGCTTCAGCTTATGTGACAAGTCTGGCCCCTAGGAATCACCCTCAAGGAATCCTAGAGCAAGGTCCCAAATCAGGCAAATAATGACACCATAAATGCCACAGTGATTATAAAACAGAGAAAAGCTGTTCGTAGTGGCACATGCCTTTAATGCCAGCCCTTGGAAGGCAGAGGCAGAAATAGGCAGATCCTATGAATTCAAGGTCAGCCTAGTCTACATATGGAGCTCCAGCACAGCCAGGGCTACACAGTGAGCCTCTGAATCCTATCAGCTAATTAATATTAAAAAAAGAACAACTGAAGCTCAAGTGGTCATACAGTGTGTTCTGGAAAAGACAGGTAGCGAGGATTACCGTAACAAATTAGCGATTNCACATTCATGTGAGGGTTTCTCTTTTTCTTATTATCCTGTCCTTTTCCTCCGGTTCACTATTTCTCAGTCGCTAAAGTTTACCCAGTTATATTTGTTAATCAGAACCCCAGTGTCCTCTAACTGGGGTACGATCTCAGCGGCCTGGAAGAGACCATGGAAGGTGGTCAGTCTGAGCACAGGCAAGATGAAGGGTCCTCTGGGAGAGCAGTCAGTGCTCTTAACTGCTGAGCCATCTCTCCAGCCCCTACATTTATTTTTTTTTTATGTGTGCTGTAGGCATAACTACATATGTGCATGTATGTTTGCATGTGTGTGAACCACTTGAGTTTTCTAGACAAAAGAAAGGAAAGAAGGGAAGAAGGGAGGGAGGGAGGGAGGCTGAACTAGTGCAGTGGCGGGGAGCGGGGAGGGAAAATAGATGATTAATTTCAGAGCCAGCAGGTTGGAAGACACTAAAACACTCTCACCTACTGAGAGCAGGATCCCCATGTTCCTCCTTTTTCCTTTTAGAGCATTCAGTATTGATCTGTTGTGTCAAACTGGAAAGCTTGTCAGAAAAACTATGTTGACCTAATTGTTCTGCTTGGGGATCCAGTGCGCCCGTGAAATCGACCACGNGGCAGCATTACACTAAAGGCTCACAGGAGAACAGCTGAGAATCCTAAGACCCATAACTTATACTCAAGTGTGGAACTAAAGCAAACGGCATTTTGATTTGCATATAGTTTATCGTAATGGGGTGTGTAGAGCGAATCTTAAACAGTCTTATTAATTGAAAACACCAGGCTAGGTATTGGGATAAATTCTCAAAGGTCAGAGAAACAGAACAAGCCACAGCCAACTTCCTCACCTTGCCAACTCCTCAGCTGATCTTGTT
Source organism: Neotoma lepida (assembly GCA_001675575.1). Lineage (NCBI taxonomy): Eukaryota > Metazoa > Chordata > Mammalia > Rodentia > Cricetidae > Neotoma > Neotoma lepida. Next base: position 92,920 of record LZPO01007958.1, read on the forward strand.
TCCTCAGACTGCAGGCTTCTGAGTCTTCACCCAAATGAATCTCAGCTCCACTCTGCTCAAAGCCTGAAAGCTTAAGAGGCCCTCTAGCTTCTGGTTTCCACACCTTATATACCTTTCTGCTTCCTGCCACTACTTTCTGGGATTAAAGGCATGTGTCTTTCTCAAGCAAAGACATGAGATCTCAGGTGCTGGAATTAAAGGTGTGTGTCACTGGAATTAAAGGTGTGTGCCACCATGCCTGGCTGTTTCCAGTGTGGCCTTGAACTCAGAGATCTGGATGGATCTCTGCCTCGGGAATGCTAGGATTAAAGGCATGTGCTACCACTGCCTAACCTCTATGTTTAATCTAGTGGCTGTTCTGTTCTCTGACCCCAAATAAGTTTTATTAGGGTACACAATATTTTGGGGGACATAATATAATCACCACAGGGGTGTATGAACTGCATGCAACCGTAGGTGTTGCACCTCTGGTTCCAGCCATATTTGTTTTGAGCTGAGTCTCTCACCCATCTAGAACTCACCCAGGAGGCCAGGTTGCCTGGCCAGGGAGCCCAAGGGGCCCTCTGCTTCCCCAGCTCTGGGACTGCAAATGCTTGCCGCCACACCCAGCTTTTCACACTGATTCTGGGAGCTGAACTCAGGTGCTGACACTTGTGTGGCAAGAATGACAGTGACAGAACCATGTCGCCAGCCCCTCCGATGCAGGGTTGGAAGCAAAGCCCTTCCTGCTGACCATCAATGCTCCACTCCATTTCTTTTTTACAGGATGTGCTAAGAAAACAAGATGCCATCACCACAGACTTTCTGGAATTAGAAAACACATGTATCTATCTACTAACAAAAATTAAACCTTTACAGTTTTAAAATATCAGATGATTAGCATTTTTGGAAATACTCCACAAATACACCAAGGCACTTCTGTAGAACATTGGTTTGATGCTTAGCATAAATGAATAGGTAGCTAGCCTTCAAAAAGAAAAGGAAAGAAAACAAGTCTGGAGATTCATCTTTTATATTTAAGCCTACCACTGTGGGTATTAGAACACTGCTGGCTAATTAATGAGCACCTGAACTGCCCATTTTAATAACGACTGACAATCTATAAGTTGATATTTCTCTGAATATTAACTGTGCATCTGTTAATACAGCTAAGAATAGAAATCAACTATTCCCTTTATTTAAAACAATAGTATTATCTTATAAAACTTGGCATAATACTATCAAAAATAACATAAGCATAATTCTAACTTTAAAAACACATAGAAACATCTACAGACGTTCTGTACAAGCTGTTGCACCTTAAATGAAGTCTAAACAATGCATCTCAATCACTCATCGTGTCACAAGGTTATTTGGAGATTTGGGCGTGGAGTTTGGTGGTAGAGCACCTGTACGCAGAGGGCCTGGGTTCAATTCCCAGGACCACAAGGGAAGTCTTTCAGCCCAATTGTCTGTCAAAACCCAAAGGCACATCTAAGACAGATTGCAGTGCAATGAATAAGACAAACATTCAGACCACTGTAATCTGAGTTGCCCTTAGTTCAACACAAGACATGAAGGAAGTGAGAAGCGCTTGGATAATGGCTCATTGCAATCCATAATTGTGCCGTTCTGGAAATTTTACTTTCCAGAAGAAAGAAAACAAGTCTATTTCAAGTACTAAAAATCAAAGGAATACCTCTTCCACAAAGCTGTCTCTCTTCTCCAGCATCTCCCGTAACGTCTGGAGGATTTTAACGCACAGTTTTTCCTCCTTCTCCATNAGTTTCTTTGTGTGATTGATCAGCCTGAAAGTAAAACATGAACCTTTAACAAGGATACCAGTTACTCACCAAAATCTATACAACATGCTGCGTGGGGTGACACCAGTTACTCACCAAAATCTATACAACAGGCTGCGTGGGGGCGGGGAATAGTGCTGAGGGCACCAAGTAAATCAGATACAGATGTCAAAGGTCTCAGAACTAAACATCAGCTTATAGACTTGGCTGAGGTGTGTATCTATCTCAGTGCTTCTCAGATTCAGCATGCTCTTCAATGGGTTCTGATACTCTGAGAAACAGGGAAACACTAATGTTTCCCTTCCCATCCACTTTACTAATATAAAAAGATTTACAGCATACTATACACCATCACGTCATTTATTATTTTCTATGCATTGTATCACATTAATGATAACATCATGGATGGAGGTGATATCACAGTTTAGTGGGCTCTCCCCCATTCTCCCAGTATACCATGTATGATATGATATTGCTTGGTAGATGTGAGCAGTTGCTGTGATTAGAAGGAACAAGAGTAGCATCAAGACAGCTAGACCATTGCTATAAATCAGACAAGAGCACAGCTCTTTCTCCCACTGTGGTGAAGCATGCAGTGGGTTTCTAGAAAACATTCAGTACCACAGGTGTAACCATGCCAAGCGTCAGCAGCAAGTGAAATGTTTATGATTATGATATGTAACTCAGTCCCCATAGATTGGGTTGTTAAGAAACTGACCCTGTGAGACACATCTTCCTAGAGGGACAGCGTGACACAGACTGGAGGAAATCACAGTTTCCCATGACACAGCAAGAGCACTACAGATATAGTGCTCCATTTAGAATGAGTGCCACGGGATGTGACTGAGAAGCCATTTCCTCCAGCTAGTGCCCAGCTAATGTCCTCAGCCATCAGGGTTGAGGACCTCNTCACTGCTCATCCTCAACCCGAGCCAGAATCAGGCTACATAACTGTTTGCTGGGGAGAAAGGAGGCTCAGACAGATGACACAACTTGCTTCCAGTTACACAATCGTAATGAGGACACCTGGAAACAGATTTCCAAGCCCAAACTCCTGTAAGTGCTGCAATTCAACAAACACTCTCTGAGGCTTCTGGACAGGGTCCCGCCAACACAACAGGCTACACACAGCCACCTGACATGACAAGTGCTCCTAAGATTAAAGCAGAGGAACTGGCAAAAGCCAATAAACTAGACAAAAAAAAAATTTATTCTGTTTCAGGAATCTCCTAAAGCTGGTCAGAGCAGGCATTCATGAAGAGACAGCTCTTGTGTCAGAAGATGTCACGGGGAAGGCGGATTGGAGGTAGGCCAAGAAGGCAAGCCTGACCGGAAGGTAGCATAGACAAAGCGTGGCGGTGGGAGGCTGACAGCATGTCCACAAAATGACAAAGAGCAAAGAAGGGGCCAGAGTGTTATACTAAAAGACCTTGAGTGTGGGTCAGACATGGGGGAATACTGGTATGTGTGCACACTGTCCCAGAAATTCCCCTTACTGTGTGAGATATACCTTCACATTTTATATTTTTTTACTCATCTCTGCCTATGTAGACTTGAAATCCATCAGGGGACCTTCATTCCACCATCTGTAAAACACAGATTCTCTTTCCTAGGAGTAGATGAGGATTTGAGTGGACCCAAACCAGCTGCCCAGCAGGTGAATGCCCACGCTGACCTAGTCTCTCATCCCACTGCATGTGACTAAGCAGAGTCCATGTCCTTCCCTGAGGCTGTCCCCCACCCACTCCTGTAGACCTGTCTGGTCTCTGGAGGAAGTAGGGAAACTAATTCAGTCTTTGCTGAGGTTTCATTAGAGTGCCATGCACAGTAGTGCCAGGGTCTGGCATGGCTAGTAATAACATTGAGTTCTGGATTTCTAGCTTTGCTTGCAAATGAAACTCTTGGCTCCTCATAGAGATGGGAAGGGGTGGGGTAAGCATGGACAATAGTCAACCTGAACCTCTGGCCATGAGGTAATTATAACAGCACAGGAATCTTAGCCTCTGAAGTTGGTGGGGAAACCCTTTCCTCTGCCTGGTGTGGGGTCTGCCAAATCACCCTGCTTCTCTCCTTTTGGTTTCTCTGATGCAGACTGCCTCCACCTTCAGCAGGAACCAGAACTGACAGATTTCAGCTACTTTAGTCAACTCCTTCCTATACCCCACCGTCACATCTAGACCTCTGCTGTCCAGCAGGCTCTGCACTAACAGCAACATCCTGTCTGTGGTACAGAACTGGTAGATGTTAGCCAATACAGCTGTGGAATATTAGAGATGTAACTGAGGGGGTGAGTAATTATCTCATTTTAATCCATGTAAATTTTAATTTATCTGACTATGTGTGGCTCATTTGTGCCATGGAGTTTTCTGGAAAGGATCAAAGGCTGGGTGTTCTGGATTTGGTGACTCACTGGCAGGGTGAAAAGCAGACTGCTAGAGGCCCCTCTCTCCTCCACACCAGCACGATCCCTGGTCTGGCTCCACTTACTTTGACATGAAGGCGCCACACCTTATCCTGGCATCGCTTCCCTCTGGGAACAGCAACTCTGGACTGTAGAGTACATCGACAAGCACGGAGAACTCAGCCTGCATCATGGGGCTGAACTGCTGCTCCAGGGAGGCCACGACATCCTAGGACAAGGCACAGAGGACCCACATGAGCACCTTTCAAGATATGACACACGTGAGGACGTTAGCTGGGAAGCAGATGGGCCCTGGCTTCCCATAACTCCATGTTTACACTTCAACACAATCTGGTTTCATTTGTTCATACTCTGTCTGTGTGTGTGTGTGTGTGTGTGTGTGTGTGTGTGTGTGTGTGTGTGTGTGTTAAAGATTGGCCTATAAGCAAGTCTGTGAGTGGGGACATTTTCTNGTTAAAGATTTTTAAATTATGTACATATTTATGAGGGGAGGGGTATATACACATGACTGTGGGTACCCACAGAAGCCGGAAGAGGGTGTCAGATGCCCTGAAGCTGGAGTCACAGGCAGTTGTGAGTGGCCTGACATAGGCTCTGGGATCCAAATTCACATTGTCTGGAGAAGCAGTGTATGTTCTTAGCCACTGAGCTATGACTCTAGCCTTATGTATACTTTTAAATCAGTTCATAAGACAATGGATTGGTGGGTAACTATCAGACTTCTGAGGACACATGTGTAAGAGGGAGATGCAGTGAAGCCACTTCACAGACTATGGGACACAGCAACTTGGAGAGGATTAGAGGACACATGGGCAACAGCTAAACAACATCATATGTGTCACTGGTCACCCAAACTAAGCATTTATTCCAATGGAAACACCATTAGTATACCGTGCAGGGTTTGAGGACATTCAATACTATTTCAGAGTACATTTCTTGATAGGCCTGATTGACATCTCCAACAGGCTCTGTCACCCCATTCCTTGCTAAAAAGGATCCCAGTACTACTTCTGAATCAGGACAAAATATTCTCAGGAAGATGAGCCCCCTCATTCAGCATCAAGGCTGAGGACTTACGCTGGCCAGGGTCACTCTACTTTCTCTGGGGAGAACATTACACAGCCCTGACCAGGGAGACACGTGAAGCCTGAGTGACCACCATATAGACTGGAACAGAAACAAAACCACTTAAAGTGGNTTTGAAAGTATGATTCCACAATCAGAGGCAGCCCTGTGTGATCTGGGGGCCCAGGCCTAAGTAGAAAGTCAAGATACATTCAGCTTTAGAGACCTTGCCCGTGGAGCTGGCAAACGGGTAGCCACGGTGCCGATTCCCAGGAGACCTGACAATGCTTAACTTTTCAGGCTTCCAGTCAGCCTCCCGGGAAAGTCTGATGCCAGTTAAAAGGAAGGAGACGCTACAAAGGGAGCATGTGCATTACAGAAAGGGCGAATGCTTATCAGAAATGGCCGCATCTGGTGAAACTGGCCTCATATATTACCTATTAATTTCTGTTATTGAACAAATGATGCGGGGGCTGTTTTGAGGTGAAGCTGTCCTTCCCTCTGAGTCAGAATTGTCCCACTTGACATCATGAAACCAGAAGCCAGCTAGGTTTGCTGTGGAGACTTAAAGCAGGTGCCAAGAACAGCCCTTGATGCANACTGGCCCTCATTTCAGACATCAGCCCCCATTATTAGAGAGTGTGTGAGCCATGAGCATCACCTTCCTCTCACATGGGTGACCACTTCTCCACCCCATCTAACCACTCTACATGGTGACACAACTTCCCATGGNCACCTTCCCTGGGCTTCTATGACACCATAGTTAACTTTCTACTGATGTCCTGACCCTGCACATGAGAAGCCAGCCATCCACAGTCNGGGATGGAGGTCTCAGGAGACACCGAGCCACTGATACCTAGATCTGGGACTTCTGCCTCCAGAATCTGAAAAGAATACATTCTGTTGCTGAAAGCATGCTGCCCATGGTGTTCTGCCACGTGTCATTTGCTCACTGGGCCTAAATGCACAGGCCAAACCAAGGACAAAGACTTGCAAAAGGACCATACAAGGACCTGGTGAAGAGAGGGACTGGCTCATTTTGACCCAAGGGATGCAAGGGAACACTGGAAGATAAACCAAGTCANTGTTAGGAAAACTTAATTTATTACATGTATCATTTATAGAAAGTTATTTTTACTAACTTTATTATTGACATTATAATTACCTTGAGATCAAGGACCACTGCTCACTAAGAAGCTATCAGAACACATCATTATGTAACTCGTCAAAAAGTAAGTCAGGGCAATCTATCCAGAAACTGCTAAAGATTAGGTGTGGCGGAGAGCTACAGAAGAAAGCTCTGCCTGCAGGAAGAATGTGATATTTCCAGCCATACTGTATTACATGACACATTTTAAGAACACAGAATCTAGCAAATATTAAGTCACTTCATGTTCTCATCGTACCTGCAACTTCTCAATAATGTTTCTGTAGTCCCACGCNGGCCCTCCCAGAGCCTCCTTGAAGCGAGGCCCAGAGCGAGCAGAGAGCCTCCAGCCCATGGCCGCTCTCTGCACTGTACTTGAATGGTTCTTCATGAAGAGTGTGTTCACCTGGCCGTCCAAATCGACAGGGATTGCAATCCCACGATTTTTGGCTGAAATGGAAAAAGAGATGGGAGGCATTTTTCTTTCTCAATTTGATTAAAGCTTTTTCAACATTAGTCAAACACACTAACAAACATGGAAATATTTTTAAAAAAGAAAAGAAAGAATGAAAGAAGAAAAACCAAAATCTTTACATTTTGCCATGCAATCATTTCACATACTTTCAGGTTAAAAGCTGCTGAAGTTTTTTTCNAATTCTTCAGACCAATTAGTGATGTGTAATCACTGAACCTTCAAGATCCTATTTGATTTCCTGGTGATTAGTGTTTGAGACGGACTCCATTTCAACATNGACACAGAAAAGCACCCTAGCAAGCAGGCAAATCTTTACCTTCCTGGATGCCAAAGGAAATAAAAACTCAGACAGAAAACACACAGCCAAATGCTACCAGGCTATTAACTTAATCAGAGGGTGTATGTGTGTGTTTACATGTATGTGTGTGTTTACATGTGCATGTGTGTGTTTACATCTGTGTGTGTTTACATGTGTATGTGTGCCCACAAAACTGCACGTGATCAAATATCTGACAGCAGAAATAGTGAAAAAGTTAAAGGGTATAAAAAAAAAAACCTTCCTTGGCAGGTGGTACATGGTGCCTGTCTTTTTTCCTAAGACTCATTGACATATGCATCACAACAAACTTANGTAATACTGAGCAATCAGAATGCTTGTCCTGAGGAAAATGGAAGTGTTGCAGCATTTCTACCAGACAGAGTAAAGAGGTAACTGGACCACTGGAGAAAACCGGCCCATGAAAGATTGGACTTGGGGCAAGCCTACCAAGTGGCCTTGGATACACTGGCATCATCTGAGCTACTCAAGAACCCACCTGAATCATGGGAGAGGAAGGCCCTCNTCCCCCTGACTAGAAAACTCAGAAGTCTGATGCAGCTGTTTTCATCCAGGGGGAAAAAGTTAGAAAAATATAAAAACTCCTCTCAAGAAAGGGTCTCTAATGTAGAGTGCAGCTGTGAAGACTTTGCAGAGAAGCAGGACAGAGCTTGACATAGCGCCAAAGACCATCAGACAAAGGGTATGTGGAGGGGTACGAGAGGGCAGGTCCAGCAGAGGGGGAAAAACATGGAGATTCCAACCACCAAGCAAATCCCCNTTTAACACTCACTGCTGTTCCCTGCCTGTCTCACGAATGCACACACATGCANATGCACACACATACACATGCACATACACATGCATGGATGCATGGACACAAAGGGAAAGTTCCCATGTCATTTGACCAGCCCTTCTCATAGAATTCCAGGTCAACCTTACTTATTTCTGCAAGGACTATAGGCCAGGAATAGACCAAACCGCCAGCCCCCCATGTCAAACATTACCCATGACTACACCAAGTCCCAGGGATCACAAATAAAATCATTAGCGGTGAGAACAAGGACCTCCAGTGAAAACAGATGATTCAGGGAAAAACAAGCAATATTTAATTCTATTTATTGTCCCTAGAAGATTTGAGTAGATACCACACNTAAAAACTTTTAAAGAGAGAAAAAAAGATCTTGGAAATTAAAGTATGATTGTAAAAATAAACCTTTCAAAGATTAACTNAAAAAGAAAAGGATGGGAACAAAAGCAAGAAGCTGGAAAAGAAAGCCAAGGAAATGTCTAGAACATAAAGCATAAAAGACTAAGTGGGAAAATAAAGACATTGTGAAGTAGGGAGGGCCAANCCAGGAAGATACAGACCTGACAATGAAAGTTACAAAAGAAAGTAAATGACACATTGGTTATAAAGAATTAAGAAACTAATGAGGGGCTGGAGGGATGGCTCAGTGGTTCAGAGCACTGGCTGTTTTTGCTGGCCAGGATTTGGTTCCCAGCAGCCATATGGTTCAGCTAACAATGACCTGTAACTCCTCCAGTTCCTGGGAATCTAATGCCCTCTTCTGGCCACTCAAGGCACTGCAGGCCTGTGGTGCACATACAGAAAAGCAGATACACACTTACACATATAAAATCAAAATAAACCCTTTTAAGAGAAATTTCTTGTGTCTGAAGCACAGTATTAAGTCTCTGAGTAAAGGACCCAGTGGTTGTTAATGGCATTAAATAAGGCAAGAGGCCACATTCTGGTGAAACTGTCAAAGGTTGAACTGCATCCCCAAAAGCAAACCTTGATGTCTGAGTTGTCAGCACCTGGAAATGTGACCTGATTTGGTTACAGGGTCTTTATAAGTGTCATCAAGATGAAGGCCATCCTGAATTAGTCTCACTTCAGGTGGAAGAGAAACTAGGTTATGAGCTACAAGCCAACANTGCCAACNGCTGTCAGCAAACAGCAAAACTAACAGCAAGGCCAGAGCCAGCCAGTGCCTGGAGCTGCTGGAGAGCCTGGTGCCACCAACACCCAGCTGTATAGAAAGCCTGATGCCAAACACCCAACTCTATAGAGGGCCTGGTGCCACCAACACCTGACTGTGAGAGCATGACCTTCCAGAATTGTAAACCACATGTCTCTGCTCTATGAAGCCATGAGAATGGCAACTTGTAATAGAAAATATGTGTACAATGCCAGGTTAGAGTAAAAAGCTTAAGAACATTGAGGGAGAAGAGATGCACCTACAAAGATCACACTGGCAGCTGAATCCCTGTCTTCAGGGCTGGATACCCGAAGGATGGAATGAACTGTCAACAGACAAAAGGTTTTGAGAGCAATAATCTATGTACAATTCAACTAAAACTCAAATGTGATTCCCCAACAAGAACATTCCAGAATAGATGCCTGAGAAACTTTTCTCTGAAGCTCCTGTGCACAAATTACATCAAAAAAGAGAAAAGTATCCAAGAAATGTCAAACGAATAGAAGAAACTATGGCAACTCAGCCTGAGCTTGACTAGAAGAACAGAGCTAGGAACAAACAAAAGGTTTCTCATGACATGCGCAGCCCGGAGAGCCTCCTCCAT
>LZPO01007958.1:182427-197003 GCA_001675575.1 Neotoma lepida
GGAGGGAGGACATCCACATGCCACACATCACTATGTGAAGGCCAGGGGACAGCACTTGGGAGTTGGTTCCCCATCTACCATTAGTTCCAGGGATCAAATTCAGGTTGTCAGGTTTTCATGACAAGCATTTCTACCCACTGAGCCATCTTGCCAGCCACCCCAGTTAGGTTACTGATCCCAACATANTGACCACCTCTCCTGCTTTTGCTAATGAACACGGGTGACCTTTCAGAACTTCAGACACCTCCACCTCTCTAGCCCCAAAGAGCACATGCTCACAAGATCCCATTTTAACACAGTGCCACTTCCTGTGAGGCCACCTCTGCAATCAGATCTGTCTCACCCCAGTTGCTCTTCCCCTCAGTCCACAGTCAAGGTCCTATTGCTTCTCATCCACCCCTACATCCCTTCAGTAACAGGAAGAAACGCCTTACTGACAAAAGCCCCAAGCTCATCAGAGAATGCAAGCAGGAAACACATACATTAGCTTTCATTTTGAGATCTTAAGGTGGTCCTGACCATCTCAGCTCCCCTTTCTGAGTTTTTAAATGCCCTCTTACTATATCTCTAATTCTTAGAGGTTTTTGAGAATCGGCTCCCTGTGTATACTCGATATGAAGTGTGGGTGTCCCCAGTACCTGTAATAGGTCAGAACTTCTAGGTCAGCTTTGGTGCCTTCCTTGGCTTCCTGGGCGAGGTGCCTGATGGCCTTGCCATGAGGCTCCTTGTTGCTGTCAATCCAGTAGAGCCAAACTTCTTCATCATCAATGTCATCAGGAAGGATGGAACTCTCCATGGGGTTTTCCACTTGCATGGACACCAGCCTTGAAACCAATGACACACAAAATCTATTAAGAAGCACACAAACAGAGAGGGATGCTCTGATAGACACCTCCTTGGGGCAGCTTACTTTGTCTGAATGAGGATGTCCGCATTGCCAGGACTCAGCATGAATTTGCAGATGAGTTCCTGAGTGATGGGGATGGCAGTGCTGTTGGACACACAGAGATCAGACAAATAGTCTAGAAACCTAGGAAGAGAAAAGTGAACATGAAGAAAAGGCATTTTATTTTTTTTATATTTAACAGAATATCTTTTAGTGATTCTTCAACAATTTCACTATTGTAAACAAAGTGTCTTAAGTATATCCACTCATTAATTTAAAAAATACGTTTATAAAGTATATGCATGTGTAGACATGGGCTCTAGCAAGCCATGGTATGTGTGGAGGTCAGAGGACAACTTTCAGTAGTCAGCTCTGTCCTTCCATCTTGAGGCCAGGTCTCCTGCTTCTGCTGCACTGTGCCTGCCGATCTGGCCCACAGACTTCTGGCTGACTGTCCTGCCTCCACCTCCCATCTCGCTGTGAGAGTGTGGGCCAAGTGTCACTGCATCCAGCTCTTCTATTGGAGATCTGGGACTGAACTTGGGCCATCAGNCTCCACTGGCAAATGCTTTCACCTACTGCACCATCTCACCAGCCCAACAAAGCATTTTAATAAAATCATCACAACAAAAACATAATTTGGAATTTAATAAAAGAAGCTTGTTTTGATGCTGTTTTAATATTGTTTCAATGCAGTGTTTTTCTGTGTGCTGTTCATCTACTGCATCATTAAAAGCAAATTAAACAATTCTTTCTATTACATATAAGCCTTGTTTAGAATGGGTACATTTNCTTCTATTTTTTAGGTGATGTTCATCCATTAACACAATGACTCATGCTTAGAAAATCATTTATCTTTCCTCAAGTGAGTGTCTCCAAAACCAAGTATCAACAAAAACGCAAAACAAAGTGAGTATGTAACAGGGTTAGGGACACACTTCAGGAGAGGATGGCTGGTCACAGGAGAGGCCCCTGTCCACCTTCTGGCATTTACTGTTACAGGATTTAGCAGAGAAAGCACAGTGGGTGTTCTTGCTCTGCACTCACTGTTCCCATCTAAGGCAGCATGGATGAAAAGAGAATGTGCAAACCCTCAGACCAGGCACCCCCTTCCTAACTGGGGGTGTTCACCAGCATGTTGCTTGTCTTTCATTCTCTGCTTCCCAGAGTGTGGGGAAAAGCTCAGTAGCCCCCAAGTGTGGCAGTTACTTGTGTCATCCTGTACTCGGGTGGCTGAGGCAGGAGGATTGCCTCAAGGGGAAGGTCAATCTGGGCTATATAGTGAGTTCCATGCCAGCTTGGCCTACAGTTGTCAGAGGCCCTAAGTTCAATTCCCAGCACCAAAGAAGAAATAGATAATAAGTCATTCACTTAATTTTATTAAGATCTAGATAACAATGTACAACACTTACCTNATGAGAATGAGCTGGGTAATATTTAAATGAGGCACATCCCATCAGGAGTACCCAACTTTTTGACACCACAACATGGTGCCATGGCCCATAAATGTGTTGGTCATCATTCATAGCTCTCCTAGTACACATGTGGCCCACAGCTGCAAGTTGGCACCTGGGTAAGTCTATGTGAACACATTCTAGGTTTCCTGTGGCTTCATTTTACAGCGCTGGGGACCAAACCTTGAGCCTCACAGTCTCCCAACCTGTCTCAGCCTTCTGAGCAGCTGGGATTACAGGTGTGAAATACATGAATAGATTTTGAAANGCCATATAGAAGTAAATGAGTCTATTTAAATGTCAGTCTAGAGCTGGGGTGCAGTGCAGCAGCCAATCACTTTCCTAGCATGTGTGAGCCTTAGCTTAGATTTCCCCAGCACCAAAAAGACACGTCATCAGGGTCTCTAAAGGGCTCCCATCACCTGCGAAGCAGAACTGTTTAACACACACCATTATCACAGAAATAAACACATCATCAAGAGTCAGTGCTACAATAGGTGCTAAACTTCTTGAACTTTAAAAAAAAATAAAAATAAAAAAAACTCTTTCATCCCCACCAGAGCAGAGCTTGGCTGGGGCCCCACAATCCCACCAGAGCAGACCTCGGTTCCCGGTTCCTCCGGAGCAGGCTGACGAAGGTTTCAATTTCTTTTGCCGTGATGTGTTTCTCCAGGAGTTTTCGGTTGTTGTGTAACAAGGCTGTGATTGTATCTTCTGCCAAGATATCATAGCCAATCTGGGACTGCATAACACAGAAGTTCTTAGCGATGTACTCCTGTGGGGAGGGAGAGACATCAGCATGCTGCCTGGAAGTGGCAGGCTCCCTGGGCATCAGCAGCTTGGATCAGCTGAGTCACAAGGAAAATCCAGTGAGAGTTTGTCAGAAGAAAAACAAGTAAATAATGCTCCAATAAAGAGAATTTCTGAAGGAAAGAAAAGGTATTCATGGTCACATAATTCAAACTGTAACCGAGGGCGGGGGATGGAGCTTTGTGGGAGATCGCTTACCTACCATGAGAGAGGCTCAAGGTTCCATCTTCAGTACCACAAATAACCAACTAATTAATTAATTAAAAACTATGTCACTAATCACTGTTTTTTAAATGATTACTGACACTCTTGTTATTGAGAAAAGCAAATCTAAATTTAGCTTTTACATCATGGTATCTTAGAATTTCACCAGCCTGCAAGGGCCAGCCTGCAAGGGGTCCTCTGACTCTCACCAGAAGTTATAACTACCANTTTCGGGTAAAATAATAATAATTTTTAAAAAAGTATGCGACTGCCTGATGTCTCACTCCTGGGACTTGAGATTGGTGCAGCCATCTGAATGTCCTGCATGGACTCCAGTTTTGTTTGTTTTCCTCAGACTGACACTAGAATGACCAACAAGATCTTCTCTGATAAATAATTTCAAAAACTTNGCACACTTATCCATAGGGAGCAATCAAAAAGGATCACATAATAGCTCGTGTTATTAATTAGATCCAACCATGCAATAACTATTTCGTGGTGGCATCAAAAGTTCTGGGCACTATGTGGAAGGCTACGAGTGTGGCTGTACATGAGAAAGGTCTCTCTGGAGATCACACTAGGAGANAAGAGAGAGCAGATGAGCAAACAAATGCTTTTACATGTGGATTNGTGAAAGGAGACACAATGGAGACAGCTGCAGCTGCAGATGACAGGGGCTGAACAAACAATGATATGTGAGCAAGGATGAAAAGGATGTAAGAACAGCAGCCGCAGGAGCATCAGGAGAGGCGTGCCAGGCAATGGTGCCTGCAAAGCTCCTACGGTAGAGGAAACTGCAGACACCAGGCACACACATGGTACACATACATACAGGCAGGGGAAACACCCATACACATAAAATACATAATTTTTTAATTGTATAAAAGAAAGTCAGGTTGGTTAGGTGATAATTTCTTTGTTTAAAAAATAGAGTCCTTGTGAGTTGTGGGAAAGGATAAAATGTTATTCTAACAGTGAGAGAGAGCACTACTGGGAGTTTCAATTATGCGATCTTTAGTCTGCTCCTTATTCTTCTTTTTAATTTTTTATGATTTGTGTGGGCATGTGCACCACATACATGCAGTACCCACAGATGCCAGAAGAGATTGTCAAATATCCTGGAACTGGAGTTACAAGCACTTGTGAGCCCCAATGTGGGTGCTGGGAACTGAACNCAGGCCCTCTGGAAGAGAAGTCAGTGCTCTGAACTGCCAAGCCATCTCTCCAGCCCTGTTCCTGTCCCTCATCCTCACTCTCCCATGCCCCAAACCACAATCACTTGTTTTCACATTCTGTGTATCAGCCACACATCCATAGAACCTTAGAGCTAAGGAATGTAACCCCTTCAATGATCAAATGTTTTCTATTTCTTGGGTTTCTCCTTGGGAATGCACCTCTGTTTCTATGATGAGATAATTTATTGATTAGAAAGTGGTTTTTGCCTTGAGCAAAAACCATACCGGAACATATCTAGTCNTTGAAAATGATATTGGTTACACAAATCTAATTATAATCTAGCATCGTTTTTATGGCCTTTCAAAATGATGTCTTGCTATTGGGTAGCCAATTAACTAAANTAAAAGTCCTCTGCAGTGTATTACTTTAAAGCTATATATTGATTTACACACTTTATGACCATCAGATCCATACTCTGGTGTGAGGCAAGCTTCCAAGATGTTGATAAATAATTAAATGAAATTANAGGTGCTACTGAGTTCTCTAAATAATAATAAACCCAAANACAACATTAAAGACCTCGGTTAGCAGTAAATCACAGATGAACTCTTTATTAGTATGCTAAATGCAGGTGGAGACAATGGAAAATTAGATANTCAAAGCAAAAAAATAAAGCTTTTCTGCCTACATTTTTAAATCTTTTCCCATAAACCATTAGAAAGCTATTTATAGTAGTTACAAGAATGGCTTACTGTGGCTCACAGTTCAAGGGATACAGTTCACTGTGGTCAGGAAGCCANGGCAGAAGGAGGTAAGCTGGCCACACTGGACTCAGTCAGGAAGTGGGGGATGCTGGTACTCAGCTCACTTTCTCCTTTTTAGATAGTCCAGGGCCCAGACCATGGGATGGTGCTGCCNACATTCAACATCTTCCATCTTTAGTTAAAGACCTAAAACACCCTCACAGACATGCCCTGAGGTGAGTCTCCTCAGTGATGTTACTCAGGTCAAGATTGAGATAACATCTTTACACTGCCTCTTGTTTAACACAAAGCATTCTTAGTTTTTATTTTTGACAGTTTTACACATGCATATAGTATATTGTGATCATATGTGCCCTCCATTACCCTCTCTAATTTGCCTCTCACTCCTACAGACCCCTGTTCTTCTGTCATAGAATATTATTTTAAGATGTGTTACATTTGTTTATGCTGTGGGACATTTGTTTTAATGATGCAAAGATGTGTTGCATTCTTTTATGTTGCATTTGTTTAACTCTGTGAAGCTGTGTTACTGTGCCTGTCCAAAACACCTGACGGTCTAATAAAGAGCTGAATGGCCAATAGCGAGGCAGGAGAAAGGATAGGTGGGGCTGGCAGGCAGAAAGAATATATAAGAGAAATCTGGGCGGAAAAGAGAAAAGATCAAAGAACAAGAGAGGAAGGAGGAGGACTTCAGGGACCAGCCACCAAGCCACCCAGCTACACAGCTAGACACTGGGGTACGAGTGAAAGTAAGGTTTACAGAAGTAAGAGAAAGGTAAAAGCCTAGAGGCAAAAGGTAGATGAGATAATTTAAGTTAAGAAAAGCTGGCTAGAAACAAGCCAAGCTAAGGCTGAGCATTTATAATTAAAAATAAGCCTCCATTGTGTGATTTATTTGGGAATGGGGTGGCAACCCCAAAAGAGCAAAAACAACCACCAACATTTTGGCATTCCANCATGAGGCCATAGAAAGCTGAACATCTTCCTCCCTATNAGGCCTGTCGTTTTGTATGTGCAGGTCATAGACAGGCGGCCACAGCTACTACTCATGAATGCAACATCATGTTGTATCCAGAAGACAGCAGTTCTCAGGGCTCCTACGATGGCTTCCAGATCTTACAATCTTCCCACCCCCTCTTCTGAAATGGTCCCTGGGTCTCTGGGGATGATGGAGANGCCCCACTTGGGCCTGAGGAAATGCAAATACACTTAATTCAACAGAACAGAAAAAAAGAGGTTCCAACCATGGCTTAGAATCAATGAGATTCTGCAAGGACTTGACTCTCGGTGAGCACCCAGGAGTTCCTTGGTCAGATCNGCCACTTAGCTCTTGAGGAGAGGGGAAGGGAGGAGAGTGGAAGGGAGGAAGGAGTAGATNACCCACAGTGACACACCACAAGGAATCTAGAGAGCGTCTACCCAGGCAGGTAACTGTGTGTGTGCATGTATGTGCACATGCTCAAATGCGTTGTTTGACAGGAAGATGGGTGTTTTCAGGGCAGACCCCCGACCCTGTGCTCTGAACACCAGGTGCCAGATGTGTGCCAACCACTGTCTTATGCTGCCACCACCACAAAGTCACCTGCCACCAGGCCTTCCTTGCCACAATGCCCTCAAACTGAGCCCAAACTTCTCCCTTCTGTGCTTTGATCACAACTACAAGAAAAGTAACCAGTTCAGGGGACCCAAGAAGAGAAGTGGGGAGGAGTGAAACCCGCCGAGCTGCCTCTCCACACTGACCCTGTGCTCAGCCAGCCAGGTGCTGTAGAGGATGTCTCCAGTGCCACATCCCTGAATGCCTGAACTCTGTCTTNGAGTTCTGGACCTATGTCCTTTCCTNGGGAGACCCGAANGCCACTCTCCACACTGCCATCCTACTGGAATGTAGTGAAACTGGAAGTATGACCCCAGTGGCAGCATTTCAACCAGAAAACTAGACTAGGTTCATCACCAAGATGGTATTAGAGATGCCTATTATATATTACATGGCATGTGTCTAAATGCATGATATGTTTAAGGGCCTGTTTAAATTGTCTGTTTGTTCCTGTTTCTTGACATATTATTGTCTAGGTAATCTGTTTACACATTCTTTTTGGACCTTTCTTAATTGCAAAGCTGAATTCTAAAGCCAACATATTTTAACACATTCTTCCTGAAGAAAAAAAAATTGTTTTCTTGCCAAAATACTTTCAAGCTCTCAGGAGATGACTCAGAACCTNGGTTTACACACTGGATCCATTCTTAAAACTGTCGCCTGGCAGCTGAGGGTGTGGCAAGTCATAGTGCCCACCTGGTGCCAAGTTTGTTCCCCAATGCCAAAAAAAGAAAAAGAAAAGAAACAAAAAACACTGTAAGTTTGAGTGTCTCCCTTGGTTTCTCGGGCTCTGTCCCTTACCTTAACTCAATACTATTTAAACTGAGTTGATNTGTGAAAACTGTAAGCTTGAAACAAAATGAGTGCAAGCTGAGTGTTGCTTGCTTGCCTCAAACACACTCCACCTGATCAGTCGCCTTGAGCGCTGAGTCTCAGGCCCTTCCTCCCAGTCCTCCCTCAAGTCATACACCCTCATGAACTAAACTCAGCAATTAGTGGGTCACGCCTTTAATCCCAATACTTAGGAGACAGAGGCAGATGGAACTCTGAGTTCAAGGCCAGCCTGGTCTACAGAGCAGGTTCCAGGCCAGCCAGGGCTACACAGAGAAACACTGCTTGAAAAAAAAAAAAGAACAAAAACCACCAGCTATACATAGATCCTTCTACTAGATAAGAAATACATGAAAAATAAAATGCCAGGTGATCAATAATGTAAATAGTTTTATGTCAAACATTTGCATTATTGAACCCAATGCAAATTTTACAGATTTTTAAAGATTATCTGTATTTTGTGTGTACGCATGTTTTGCCTGAATGAATGTATGTATGTACGTACACCCATGTGACACGTACACCCATG
The DNA here is from genome assembly GCA_001675575.1 of Neotoma lepida. Classification (NCBI taxonomy): domain Eukaryota; kingdom Metazoa; phylum Chordata; class Mammalia; order Rodentia; family Cricetidae; genus Neotoma; species Neotoma lepida. The sequence goes on from LZPO01007958.1 coordinate 190,676, forward strand.
TGACTCAGTGCCAACGGAGGCCAGCAGAAAGGGACATTGGATACGCTGGGACTGGAGTTACAGCCAGACATGAGCTGCCTGTGAGTGCTGAGAATTGAACCCAGGTCCTTTGGAAGAGCTGCCATTGCTTTTAACCACTGAGACATCTCTCCAGACTCTATTACATATTTTTAAGACAAAGTGAGACGAAATAAATTTCAATAGCAGATTACAGCTTTTGGCTACATCTCTAGACCCACACAAGCCACCCTCTGTCCTCCACGGCTCAGGCTGCCCTAGGACCACGGCAACCTTTCCAAAATCCTCACCCTTTGGTCCCTCCCTGTTGCATTTGGTCCTACCCTGTTGGATAGGCACTTGTGTCTGAACACTTGGTCCCCAGCAGGGGGCAGAGTTGTGGAAGGCTGAGCCTTCTGGTAGAGCCTCCCTGGAGGAAGTGGGTCAGTAGGGGCGGTTTTATAACNCAACTTCCTGTTTGTTTTAGCTTCCTGTTCTGCCAAGAGGCCAGGGGTCGCTATGTGCCTTCCCCTCCATGATAGTCTGAACATCTTCAAACTGTGGATCCAAATAAGCCCTCCCTCCCTTGAGTTTCTTTTTATCAGGTATTTGGTCACAGGGAAGAAAAGTAACCAATCCAATTGCTCTGTCTACCTAAAATGCCTGTTCCCCTACAGTCATGCAGACGGTTCCCACTCCCCACCACTCGCCAGAGCTCCCCAACCCCTGAGCATCTCATTCCTCTGCACCCCCTACCCGTCCCTCCCCTCAGTCCCTTCTGTTTCGAGTGCCTGTTGGATCTCGACCACAAGATGGTATCTTAGGTGCGCACACAGCAAGGCTGCACCTCCCGAGAACTGGCCAGGTTACCCTGCTCAGCAGGCGCCGAGACCATGCACAGGTATGCAGCATCCCTGCAAGTCTAACTCCTAAGAAGGAGCTCAACAGTCCTTACAGATGGTTCTCTGAGCTGTCCACATAAAGCTGGTCCTTGCAAAGTCCAATCTCCGCCTCCTCAGTCTACACTTGAACAGCAACGAACGCCTCGGGTGCTCAGGCTGGGGACTCACCTGGTTCTTCCTGTAGTCCTGCTGCGAATGCCTCAGCACNCGGTAGCAGAGCCGCAGCACGTACTTGTAGGGGGCATAGCGCTGGTCGCCCAGGTCCTCCAGCCTCAGCATCGAGCCTTCTCCNGCCTTCTCCTTGAAAGGCGCTTTAAGAATCCCAAACACCTAGAAAAGTAAGAAGATCCTTCTGTTTTGATGGACACACGTGCATGCTTTGCAACCTATTTGCATTTTTAATAAATAACAAGGACTTAAAAGCACTGTAGAAATATGTGAGTGGAATTAGTGCAAAAGCAGAAGGTACTTAATGGTTGTTAGTCCTGAAAAATAANTAACACACTGTTGAACCAAAAACCCCACTGCTTATAAGAGTACCCAAAGTCAACAACAAGTCCACTACCTCAATGATACTATTAATTTTATTTAGAAATTGTAATTCATTAAGATGGGAAATATGAAGGTGTTTGTATCAAGCTACATGGATATATTCAGATGAATTAAAATATATTTTCTATATGCTTTTATTATTCTGTTATTTTTCTGTAACTTTCCCAAATCAAAATAATATAAAAACATGCTTTTTACTTGAAACTTACATCAGGTAATGGCTTCTAAATGTCACTGTCACCTCATTTTAGGCAAAAGGAAATAACTCCAAATACATATGCACCTAACAACAGAGACTCTAAATACATAAAACTCTTGCTCAGGGAGTTCATCCACTGTTCACAGTATGCAGATAAGTGGCCATGGGAATGAATGCATCAACATTGAAGTCTTAACAAGGAGCCACAGAAGCAATNAGGGAGACGCCCCNACCCCTGCATCCCCACCCCCATTCCCAGGGAGCCACATTCTTGCCTTCTGGAGAGGACCCAGCAGGCTAAGTTCTCTGTGGAGAAACATGAGATCAAGGCCATGAGCCTCAAAAGAAGATTTCAAAATGGAAAGGATTTGTCCTTTGGAGTTCAACAAATATGACAGTGTGGTTCTTTGACGATTTTGTGTTCTCAAAGAAGTTTCTTTTTGCAACAGGTGGAGACTTACAGCGATCCACACCTGGGGGGCCCAAGTCTAATTAATACATCTGCACACACCCCTACATCTAAGTCTCAGGAAGTCATGGAAGAAAAGGCGGAAAGATGGCAAGTGTCAGGAGGGGACACCCGCTGTGAGAGTGTCTTATGTGTGCCAGGGGACCTGCACCTATGAACACTAAACAACACAGTTGCCTCCCGAGTGGCCAACACTGGACACAAATGAGCAATGCTACATGGGCTCAGTAGGTTGTGTATACACATGTATGAATGTATGTATGTATATATATGTATATACATATATATAATATATATATACATATATTATAACAATAAGGGAGCNATCATGAGTTTGGAGGAGAGAGGGTAGGGCAGACATGATAAATGCAGTCAGTGTTTATGTGTGAAGTTCTTAAAAATAAAATTATTTTTAAAAAGAAGAATTTTATGTTCCCTAAACCTTGAGTTTTATATTTATATTATGAGATAAAACGATTGGACANATCAGTTAATATATTCATAATTCACTCAGGGTCCTAAAAAGTACCTGAAATCAAATGCTTTCCAAAAATAATTTACTGACAACAGAAAGACTTTGTCCCTTAGGCCTGTGACCTTTACTTTATTTCAGAAAAGCACTGTTTTCAGATAATCTATAGCTATCAACAGACAATGTGTCTTCAGTTTTCCTTTCCCAACTCAGCACAGTGTGTAATTAATGTTAATTATTAATTAATGTAATGATTTTTATGTTTTTAAGTGTCCATATGTGGTTATACAAGAGCTAATTATTTTAAGAAGCAGATAAAACAATAAAAAGAACATGTAACTGCAGGAATGTCCATATGCAGGTTACTAGAAAGCAAATTAATTTACTGATATGTTATGCACTTCAGAGTTCTATACTAAACTGCTATGCCTTCCTAGAGCAGACAGAAGGAGGTGGAAAGGTTCCAAAGTCACCTGGAAATCTATTTCTNGAGATGCTCTGACCACACTGGGTATTTTGGAGATCTGTGGTAGGTACCTCTGAACTAGGCTCAAATGGTCCCTAATTTCTGCCATCCATGTCCCTATGGAATTCTATCTCTGCTTCTACCCAATCTCACAGAACTGGTGGATATGGGATCTATGGTAATGTTTTAAGACTCTATGGCTGCGTCTAGTGCCCTCTCTCCTCTCTGGAGTCCCTCGCTTTTAAGGGAAATGTCTTAGTTTGGAGGTTGAAGCCCATCATAGAAAGGAAGGCACAGCAGGAGCCCCAGGCAGCTGCTTTCACTGTGTCCACAGCCAAGAGCAGAGAGCAATGAGTGCAGTGCTGAGATCTTTCTCCATTTTCTGCAGTCTGGGATCTCCACCAGGGGATTGGCCGGGCTATAGTTAATGAGTCTTCCTACATCAACTAACCTCATCAGGGTAATCCCTTCTGGCTCAGCAGCCCATCTCTCAGTGATTCTCGAGCTGTCAAGCTACAGCTAATACTAACCGTCACCGAAAGGTACCACTAACCGTCACCGAAAGGTACCACTAACCATCACCAAAAGCCAACACTAACCATCACCAGAAGCCAACACTAACTATCACCTGAAGCTAACACTAACCACCACCTGAAGCTAACACTAACCATCACTGAAAGCCAACACTCACCATCACCAGAAGCCAACACTAACCATCACCTGAAGCTAACACTAATCATCACCGGAAGCCAACACTAACCATCACCACACTAAGCATCACCAGAAGCTAACTTTCACCACCATCACTGGAGGAAAAGGTCTGTCTTGAGGCAGACTTGTACCAAACTCTATGAGCCATCTAGGAAGTAGATGTCCTCTCAGTCCACTCTTCAGATGACAGTAGCCCTGCCAAACACCTTGACAGTCCCTCTGAGAATGCCCCTGAGCAAGCACCACCCACAGACACCACTGTCACATTTAAAACTCACAGAAACTGAAATAAGTGTGGCGGTGTCATTTGTTACACAGCAAGGCCTAACTGATANTGTAACTCAAAACATAAAATAGCAACTTNGGTTCATGAAGCTGCTCACCTGTGCCAGGATGTTTTGTTCCCTCATTAGTTTTTGCCGTTCCCGGTTTGGCTTGGTGATGACCACATCCAGAACGTCCTGTCCGTTGTTAGTCACATCAGCCACAAAGAAGATGAGGTCTTCCAACAACTTAGTTACAAACCTATCCCGAAGAAAAGATTGTGACAATTTTGGACTATTAAAAATTAAGTCTGAAAAACACTAAGAANGTTAAAAGATTTTTAAGAAAACATATTTAATCAACAAAATATAATATTTAATGCAATTGCTACTTAATTTTAACAATATTTCCTGTCTAGTTCCTCCCACCCTCCACTCCAATTCCAACTCTAATCAAATATTGCAAGTGGTTAATAAATAAAATCCTGTGAGTCTCAAGAACAAATAGGCTTGGAAGATGATGGCACAACTGTGACTGAATGTCCCCAAACGTTGTTCTTGAAGCAAACCTCTGACAACAGGTAACATCAGCAGGCTAAAGTGAGCATGACTCTNAATGAACCTCTGCTCTAGGGACATTTAGCTTGAACATGAATGTTTTCTCTTGCTGATTCTATAACTGGAATTAGGTGTTTAGACATGAAAAACAAAAGGTTCAGTTGTGTTGTGACTCTAGATTACTCTTTAAAACGGTAACAGTTAATGGGATGAGAAGAACATTAATTTTTCTTACTTTTTATTTTATCATATAAATATCTATATTGGTGTTTAGCCCAAGGAGGCCAGAAGAAGGCATGAGATCCCCTGAAGATGCCCTGGAACTGGAGTTACAGACAGTTGTGAGACGCCATGTGAGAACTGAACCTCAGTCCTTTGGGAGAACAGCCAATGCTTTTAACCACTGAGCCATCTCTCCAACCCAAGAACATTGTCTTGATGGAGGGTTGATACACATTATTCCTAATGTATAGAGGTGTCTCTGGTGATGAAGAGGATGATAGCCAAAGACACCAAGCTTCTTGTTCACTTGTTCACTCATACGCCAAGAAAAAAACAAAACAAACAACAACAAAACCACCTGCTCGTGTTGTCAGCTAAACTCAAACTTCGTAACTCATGCAATCTTACTAATTTCCTCCTAATAANCAATTTTCTCTGTGACTTAGTTTAAATCAATTCCTCCAAATTCAAACATTCTACCGTGCCTGGAGGAAGGAGGGGCTCATGAGACTGAGAAAGTAAGACAAAACCACACATTGTCAGGAAAGCTGAGACCTGCAAGACTCACAGGACTGCTGCCAGGGCTCTGAGACTGCGGAGGATGCTGGGGAGAGAGGCTGTGGGCCCCATGGAGCTGCCTACAGGGAGCNCCCAATGCAACTGCATGAGTCATCATCCCTGCTGGGGTGGCTCTCTGTGATGCAGCTGCTCCTGAGTCACCCATGCTCCTGTAAGTCACCCCTCACCCACATTCCAATTATTAGCTCTCCAAGGGNGACGTGGCTGGCATCATTATTTTGGTCTGACATAGGTTCCCTATCTGAGGTGAGTAGCTGTCTGCTCACATACCCCTAAGAAAAGCCATGCAACAGACTTCCTGTCAGATTTAGCAAAGTTGGATAAGATATGTATTATGTGTATTAAAGGACTCACATCTGAAAATATAAAAGACCACGTGGGTCAAAAACAAAGTAAGAATGACTCAACCAAGAGTAAGGCTAACGTAGTGGTGCTGAAGGGATGTGGGAAGAGCCAAACAGAAGCTGTGAAGGAACTGATGGAGAANGGTGCCTCTTGCAGAAAGCCTCAAAAATCCAGAGCCCTGTGAGGGCTGCAGCAAGGCAGATAGATGCTGAAGGGACAGGAAGCACATAGATGGAGCTGTCCCACCTGTGGTCACAAGGACTCCCATGCCTCACCTCATCACAGGGTACGAGCTGGCACCTTCAACACCACCCCTCATTGTGGACTGGTGGAGAGGAGTCAGGTGGAGGCCAGGCTAGCAGATAGAAAATGGAAGAGCACAGAGAGAAAAAGCAGTAATGTTCCACCCAAGGAAAGCCCACATAATTAAATTGCAAAACACACAGAAAACTGACATTAGGAAAGACAGCCATCTCGCTAAAAATCAGAAAGCTGATTCATCGTTAATAAGATACAAATGACAAAGCCATTCCTAAGTGACATTTAAATGAGTGNATTGTCAGTCCTCAATAGATAAGAGAAAGAACTTACCA
>LZPO01007958.1:239991-256827 GCA_001675575.1 Neotoma lepida
ACACATGGTATGATGGATGTTCACCGAACACTTCATGCTATCATCCTCACCAAAGAACAAACACGGTATCACAAATGTTTCATGCAGCTTGGCATGTGGGTGATTTGACAGGTCACCCATAAAACACTTCCCTCTTTGAAGGCAAAATGGAGACTTACTTGTATAACATTGCTGTATTTCACNATTTCTCCCAAAAGTTTCCTGTTCTCTGATTCATTCTGTTTTTGTTCCAGCTCNGCAGCATGCTGCAAGAGGGCAACCAAGTATTCAGTGCGGAATATAGCGAGCANAGAAGATGACTTACAAAGTATTCTTAGTAACAAGAATAAATCAGACTGGCTGTGTTACTGAGGAGCTGGAAGNGGNTGTTGGGGTCAGGACAGGGTTTCTCCNTGTNGCCCTGGCTGTCCTGNAACTCACTCTGTAGACTAAGCTAGACTCGAGCTCAGAGATCCACCTGCCTCTGCCTCCCAAGTGCTGTAATTAATTTAATTTCATTACAGGTGTTNGTCACCATGCCCAGCTNCCACTGTGGCTTTGTTATTCTTTAGTTACCCTGTGTTCTGTTGGCCATATAAGATCTTNGNACACAAGTCTCTGNGAGTGNTTTGTCCAGTTCTCNGTAGGCTGTCTTTTTATTTATTGTCAAATTGTAAGAATTCTTGATATAGTTGGGAAAATATAATCATATGTGCTTGGTTTCATTTATACTCCTGTGTGTGTTTATTGTTGTATANATTATCATTTATGTCATTTATGTATGTAGCTTTGTATATCTATTACCATAGTTGAGATAAAGAGAGCATCCTTGCTGGAATTGGTCATATTCTCCATTTATTACAGCATCCATCTCCTCTTGCATACCCTACCTATGCCTGTTCATAACCTCGGCTAACCACAGATCTGTTTTATATTTCTAAAATTGTGTTCTTTAAAGAGTGTTGTATAAATGGAGCAATGGATGGATTTAATTTAAATGCATTAAATTAAATGCATGTACCACCGTGCCTACCTAACAAGGAAGTTTTCTGTTATTGGGGGCACATTTACACATCTACACTAGGCTCCTGGATCTCCCCACCACNCCACCCCAAGTGCGGCAACTTTACAATCGAGGCTGAATACAGCCAAACCTGTCCTGGGCCATTTGTTTCTTTACTGCAAATTTCAGTTAAGTGGAAAGCTCTGTGGAATTAGGAACTTTTCTACTACGTGATGTAAAAGTGTTAGAAAAGCAGGTGTAATTAATAAATCTCAAAGTATAGCTTTCAACTCTGAGAGTATCTAGAATTTAAATGATACAAAACATAGTACTATCAAATCCATACTCATTCAAACAAAAAAAATTATTTTCTCCATAGTCTGTTAGGAAAACAAATAAGTATCATATGGAGTAAAACATAATTAGATTGAGGTTTTTAATTCCTTTTCAGTTCAGTGAGCAGCTTAGAATTAGTCTGGAAAAAAATGACACCTTAAAAAAATGACAGTGGGGATGTGTTGCCCACATGCCAGAAAATAAGTAGGTACACCCTACAACTGAAAACTGCACCGAGGCTCTGCACCGAGCCTCAGGTCTATCTGAAATCTCTGTACGCTGGTGAAATCAGCTAGCCAGGCNCCAAGTGCCTGCTTGTTATTGTTGCTCTCCGGCCAGCCCGAGAGCAAGTCAGCAGCCGCTTACCTGGAGCTTCTTCAGCAGGGCAGCCTCCGTGTGGTTTCCTTGCTTCGCCTGCTTGGCTTTCCAATATTGCTTCTGGGCAGAGTATCGATTCATAGGGCACACCTTGAAAAGGCAGTCTGAGAAACAAACAGAGCCATGTAACTAGGGCTTCAGGCACTTTTGTAAGCCTGAAGTAAGTTTGGAATATTGGTATTTCTTAGCATCTGGGAGGTCATTCAAAGGTCGTGTCACAGTCATCCCCTGAACAAGTCTTAATTCACTCTGTAACATCCTTTTCAAATATCTACTTAGATTTCATCAAAATAGATGCTTCTNCATCAGGGTTTTATAAAACATTCTAGCTGTGTAATTCCATGAGGAAGCCAATGCAGTGGTGATATAAGGCAATTCTTCTTATTTTAGTTGGCTTTGGATTTTTGAGACAGGGTCTCATGTAGCCCAGGCTGACTTCCATCTTACTAGGTAGACAAGGATGGCCTTGATTTCCTGACCCTCCTGTCTTACTTTGACAGTGCTAGGACAGCAGGCATGAGCCACCACATGTTGTGGAATATTTAACTATGTAAAGATGTGTTACATTTGTTTATGCTATGGAATATCACTTTAACTATGTAAAGGTGTGTTACATTTGTTTATGTTGTGTTTGTTTAATGATGTAAGGATGTGTTATATTTGTTTATGCTGTGTTTATGTAAAGATGTGTTGCTGTTTCACCTTGCCTGCCTAAGGCACCTACACGAATAGTCTAATCAAGAGCTGAATGGCCAATAGCTAGGCAAAGAAAGGATAGGAGTGGCTGGTGGGCAGAGAGAATAAACAGGAGGAGAAATCTAGGCTCAAGAAGATCAAAAGAGAAGAGAAGGAAGAGAGAACAAGCAAGAAAGAGAGGGACACGCCTGGGGCCANGACTCAGGCAGCCACCAGCAAGATTCGAGAAGCANTGAAAGTAAGATATACAGAAGGACAGAAAGATAAAAAGCCCAGAGGCAAAACATAGATAAAGAGAAACAGATTAAAATAAGACCTAAGACAAGGCCGAGCACTCATAACTAAGAATAAGTCTCCGTGTCAGAACTTGGGAGCTGATTGGTGGCCTAAAAGAAAGCCTGGTACAGCCACGCCTGGCTTGATGTGTTAGTTCCTAATTGCCATGAGGTATTTGATCTTAGAAAGTGGATAGAGTGAAGCTGAGTGTGGTCACCCACACCTGCAGTCCCAACGCTCAGGAAGCCGAGGCAGTTAGATGGTGAGTTCAAGGCCAGACTGGGCTACTCTGCCTCAAAACAAAACAAACAAAAAAGGTTCTTTATCTACCNTTTTATTATGATTACTTATTCATGTTCAGTATATTTAATGCACAAAATGGCAACCACATGACCATTGCAGCCATCCAGTCCCCTAGGCTCCAAATACCTGGGGTGAACATGGGTGGAAATCTGAGAGACAGTGTAATATAAAGAAAAAATCAAACAAAACAAAAGCCAAAACTGTAGTCCTGATATCCAAATACCTAAATCTGTTGGCTAGAAATCATAATCATAGGCGACCATGGTGTGATATCTCAAAAAACAGAAGAGCCAAGCAGTAATTTTCTTTCTGATGTTAAGAGNGGGCTCAGAGTCCTCCATGTGTGAGTGGTTTCACAGAATTATGAGGGTGACCTCAGCATAAAATAAAGCTGAACTCCCAAGGTCTACAGTGTCCTGGACCCGCCTCCTCTTTCAGTGATAAAATATTGTTACCAGCAGCTGTCACATGAGCCACCGTCAGGGAGNAGGGAGGGATGGCTGTGTGCTGCTCAGCTCCAGGATCCCAGCCAGGGACCGTGCTGCCCACCTCAACCCAGTCATACAATTCCCCCACAGACATGTCCAGAGGTCCAACTCCCTCTAGTCTCTGTNGGGTGTCAATTAACACTGACCCCACAGATGACAAAGCANTAAGTGAGGGCTGGAGGGATGGCTCAGCATTTAAGAGCACTTGTTCTCACAGAGGATCCAGGTTCAATTCCCAGCACCCACATGGCGGGTCATGACCAACTCTAACTTAAATTCTGGGGATCCAACACCCTCTTCGGACCTTCTTGGGCACCAGGTATGCACACACATACATAAAGGCCAAACACTCATATAAGATAAAAATTCTGGCAGGCATGGTGGCACATGCCTTCAATCCCAGCACTTGGGAGGCACAGGCAGGCGGATCTCTGTGAGTTCCAGGACAGCCTGGGCTATGTAGTAAGGCTCTGTCTCAAAAAATCCAAAGTAAATAAATAAATAAACTAACTAAAACAAAAAAAAAATTCCTTTTAAAAAAGTTACTTTGTTTTAATAAATGTGTCACTATTTAGAGTCAGTCTCACTTTTCAAGTGTGTTTCAAAAAACAAAATTCAGTAAGAATCAAATATCTATCTATTCAGCCACATTCTCACCCATTCTAATGGTATCAAATGATTAAGGGCTGTGGTGGTTGGGTAGGAATGTGTTTGAATGCTTTGTCATCAGGGAGTGGTGCTACTTGACACAGATTAGGAGGTGTGGCCTTGTTGGAGGAAGCATGGGGGGGTTGGCTTTGGGGTTTCAGATGCTCAAGCCAGGCCCAGTGGCTCTCTCTCTTTGCCTGCTGCCTGTGGATCCAGATGCAGAACTCTCAGCTACCATGTCTGCCCGTGTGCCNCCATGCTCCCCACTATGAGGATGATGAACTAAACCTCTGAAATTGTAAATGAGCCCCAATTAAAAGCTTTCTAAGAGTTGCCTTCCTCGGTCNTAGTGTCTCTTCACAAAAACAGAACACTGACTTAAGACAAGGGGTATGACTAAAATTTTTAAGAAATTAAAAATAGGACAGGAGACATAATGACCATAATGTATAATCTATATACGTAGATTCTATTTTTGTTTGTTTGTTTGGACACTATGAAAGCCAGAGAATAACTTGTAAAAGTTGATTCTCTCCTTCCACCTTGTAAGTTCCAGGAATCAAACACATGTCATCAGACTTCACAGAGAGCCTTTTACCACATTACCCATAAAGTCATCTCNCCTGCCCCACAAATTCTATCAATTGCCCCATTTTTATATACAGAAAATTAACTCATAATTTCTAACTTTAAAACTATTAACATGGAGCTAAAGAGATGGCTCAGTGGTTAAAAGACCTCCTGCTTTTCCAGAGGACTTGAGTTTGGGTCCCAGCACCTACAATGGATGACTCACAACCACCTATAACTCCAGTTCCAAGTGATCTGATGCCCTCTTCTGGCTTCCACAGGTACTGCACTCATGTGCACACACACACACACACACACACACACACACACGCACACATGCACACAAACACACACAAATACATCCAAATAAAAATAATTTTAAAATCCTGTCTTGGAAACCAAACCTAAATAAATAAATTTTAAAAATACTAATATGGATAAATGTTTGTTCATTTGGTTTGTCAGTGCTGAGAATTAAACTCAGGGCCTTGCACATGCTAGGCAAACACTAAGCCATAGATCCACTAAGATTTACCGCTAAGATACAACCCTAGGCCAAGAATGAATAGTTTATATGGGCAGAAAACAGACACCTTCAAAACGCTAACCCAGGTTGAAGACCATTGCAGCTGCAATGTGACTCAGAAGTACCTGGCACATGCTTGTGAAGACCAAAGGCTGCAGTGGAGACATGTTGTCCTTGGCAGCCTATCCTACAGGGCTCAGAAATTATCTCCTACATATTAGCAATTACAAAGAGGGTTATACAAAGTTTTCGAAGCATAAATACTGACGTTGTTCACGAGCAACCATAAAGGAACGTCTGTGAGTTAATGCTGTAGTAGATTATTTTGACAAATATGAGACCGGTAACAAAACTACATTGTCTAAGTGCAGCAAAACCACAAGTTGATGTTCATGCAGAACAGCGCCCTGTGATCCGATCCATGGCCCATCCTCATCAACTCACTCTTGTGAAAAGAGAAGCATAGGCCCCTCACTGTGGCTACAGATTCCTGTCACAGTTCATCAGGAAGGGGTCTTTTGACACAGAAGATACTTTTTGGTAAATTTTAGACTACCTCAATGCCACTCCTTTGAAATGGCATCTTTGGGTAGCTAGGAAAACTTCTCTACAAACAGCANTGAGGCCCAAGTATGTGGCTGAGTCGGTTAGGAAACACCAAACATCCAACCTTGCTTACCGTAATCCCCAACAGGAGTCCTGCCTGTGCCTTGGGTGTTATGACTCAGACCCCGCCCTCAGGAAGCTCACTGTGGACTTGAAGTTTCCCATGGNGGGGCTCTGGAGAAAGTGCATGCAGACTGCTCCTTGGGAATCTCCCACAGGTGACATCTCATTTTATGNCAGTAAATATGCGTGAGAATTAGGACTGCAAGACAGTTTAGACTGACAGAACATCGAGTAAACACCTTCTGAGGAAAAGCTGTCATTGAGTGGAGCTTATGTGTGACAGCTTTTCCCTCACTGCCTCCTTTGGAGCAGGAGTGTTAGAAAATATACACTAACCTTGGGCTGGTCAGATGTTTTGTCTAACTCTGAATTACTGCCTAACAAAAGCGTTAGTAATGCCTGCCACACCTAATTCACAAGGGTGCTGAGACGGACAAAACGATAATCTACGTGAAATCTCTCTGTGAACTTTAAAGCCTGCCACAAATGTGGGGCAGTATGATTAATGTTGTCTCCTTCTCTCTGTCAGAGCCCCACGAAGATGCAGAGGTGACTAAACCCTCAGCAAGCAGTGAAAAGCAACAATTTTAGGTTCAACACACCCCAAGAGTGTGCAATTAACGTGTCCACCCTTTCGGTGGAAGATGGCCTAGTGTGTGCTTGTATAAAATTCTTGACGTCTCTGGAATACAGCGGCATCGAACCAAGGAAATACTTGCTGCTGCCTTGTAAGTCAAACACGCAGGTTCTGTCACCATACCAGCGTGGGTGACACCTCAGACAGGCCTTCTTCTTCCTGTTTGCNGAATTTGGCTACTTCAGGCTCACCCAGACCTATCCAGACCTTTCCAACCCTGCTGTGAATATTAGCTCTCCAGAAAGCTGGGGCGGCACACCTATCACCCAAGCACTGAGATAGAGGATTGCCACGAGTTTAAGGCCAGCTTAGGTTACAGTGTGAGACCTTGTCTCAAAAAAAACAAAACTAAAGTTAGCACCCCAAATTCCTGAATCTGTTCATTCTCTCAGCTTGAAAGGGACTCTCCATTCGAAAATCAGCCCAGAGCCACCTTTTACCTAGACAGCAGCCTCCTCGTCATTTCAAGGCTCAATGAATTAAACTTTAAAAAAAGGAAAAGGAAAAGTTTGCATCCTAGAATAATCATGAAAAGCACAAATAAAAGGAAATGATTTGAGTTTAGTTCTTTCACAAGTTTAACCTTCACCTAGGAGGCCAATAATCTGCAGGAACACAGCATCTCAGGATATGACAGTTATCCAGTGTCAGAGGAACCGCAGCTCAACATCAAGACTTCTTTTCTTTCTTTTTTTTTTTTAAATTTATTTATTATGTATACAGAAGAGGGCGCAGGTCTCATCACAGATGGTTGTGAGCCACCATGTGGTTGCTGGGAATTGAACTCAGGACCTCTGGAAGAACAGTCAGTGCTCTTAACCACTTTTCTAATCACCTTGAAACAGTGGTTCTCAACCTGTGGGTTGCTACCCCTTTGGGGAGTCAAATATCCAATATCCTGCATATCAGATATTTGTATTACAGTTCATAACAGTAGCAAATTACAGTTATGAAGTAGCAATGAAAATAATTTTATGCTTGGGGGTCACCACAACACAAGGAACTATATTAAAGGGTCACAGCATTAGGAAGGTTGTGAACCAAGGTTGAGCTTTGGAAGGAAATGAAGCCACCAGAGGCACTCGAGTGAGCTTCATTTCAAACGTGTGGAGGGAAGATCTGTAGGTGAATGTTTTGTCTGGGTCCCGCCGGGCCCCACGCGGTCCAACCCACCCAGGGGTCCTGCAGCCACTTATAAATTAATAACTCAAAAGCTTATATTAATTACAACTGCTTGGCCATTAGCTCAGGCATATTACTGACTAGCTCTTATACTTAAATTCAGCCCATTTCTATTAATCTATGTTTTGCCACATATTCTGTGGCTTTACCGGTCTACAGGCATGTTGTTCCTTCNNNNGCAGCTGGCNTCTCCTNACTNAGCCTTCCTCTTCCCAGAATTCTCCTTGTTTGTTTATCCCGCCTATACTTCCTGCCTGGCTACTGGCCAATCACCATTTTATTTATCAATCAATCAGAGCAACACATATTCACAGCATACAGAACAATATCTCCATCAAAGATCTTTGAAACTTCTTAATGGTGTGTAGCAGAAACTCCACACTGGATGACATCAAGCCCAGAAACACACACACACACACACACACACACACACACACACACACACTTGAAGCCCTGTAAATCCAGCAGGAAACTAGCCAACACCTCCACTTCCGGTAGCCACCTACTCAAGTTTGAAGTGTTTTGCTTTGTACCCCTAAAATATTTGCCCTTGAGGCTGGTTCTGTCCCCACAGAAACCACCTTCTGCACTCTAGTCAAGGCCAGTGTGTAAATCTTAGTGTGTCTTGCCAAGGGTGAAGGGAAGACATGCTTTCTCACATCTCCTCTTTCTTGAGGATGTCTTAAGACTTAAGTGAAGTAGAGCATATTAAACTATCAGCAAGTCTGTCTTTCAACAAGTCAGACATCCACCTAATGCTCTTCCATGCTGCCTTGTAGAATGACCTCATGCTGACTAGGGAGAGTTGTTGCCAGAGACTTCCCTCCATGTATGGGGAGGAAGGTGTGAAAAGCAAGGTTCTGGGAATGTTCTTCTCTTTAGAAGGGGACGCAGCGGAGTCCAGTGGTCTTTCCCGTGACAAACGAAGTAGTTAGAGCATTTCCTTGGGAAGAAGCCAGGAAGGCAAGGGGCCAGTCCACAGCAGCGATTCATCTCAGACCTGGTCACAGGATGGGGTGAGCTAGTCTTGGGATGGTCTGAGCTGGTCGTGAGATGGTCTGCAACAGAGCTGTAACTCTGCTTTTACCTCAGTCTAAGAAACTCATTTTTAAATGTACTGTCTACATCAAACTCTCAATGTTGAGAAGTTATCAGAAAGAGTATATTCAAGCATGGAAATATCAAACCAAACCTCTACCTTGGCCCTGCCTAGAGAGGCCGCAAAGGCCAGGAGGAAAGGACGACTGAGTTAAGAAACACTAGTCCATCACAACACATCTGGAGCTAGCAGCCGAGAAAACAGCAATCTCCTTCCTCCAGCCAAGAGCCTGTTACCGTGGAAGGGAAGAGGAATGGTCTTCATAGCTCCGGGCTGTGCAACGCTAGAGTGTAAAGCCTCAAAAGGGACTCAGATAAAATCCAACCTTCTGTTCTCCGAGATAAAGGAGCAAAAACTCAGAGCTTAAGTTGTCAAGGTTCTTCCTGATAAGACTCTCTAGATTAGAACACATTACACACAGGGACAAGTCCAACCACATAGAGGACGTTTAAGAGCCCTGGCAAATGACTGCTTGTGTTAGGCACTTTTCCNTTACTGTGACAGAATATCTGAAATAATCAAATTAATGATAAGTGCAAGTCCTGCTGCCTTTAGATCTGTGGTGCCACAGTAAATCATGGTGGGAATGTGTGGTGGAGGGAACCACTTACCTTGTAGAAAGCAAGCAAAGAGAAGGGCAGGAAGGGGTTGGAGCAACAACTGCCCTTCCATGGTAGACCAAGTCCCTAACTTCCTTCTAGGGCCCAGAATAGAGACTTTCCGACTTCACAATAAAGCCACAGACTGGGGACTGAGCCTTCTATACACCGGTCTTGGAGGCCATTCAAGACCCAAACTATAGCACTGACCTTGACAGTAAAGACATTGCTGTCACATTTGTTCCCTCAATACAGTTGACTATCAGCAAACTCTGTGTGAACAGTAAAGAGTACTCCGCACTGGCAACAAAAGTCCTTTCCTCTTCACTCTCCAGAGTTAGTCAGGGTTACAGAAATGAAAACACAATTCTTAGGCCCACAAATGGCTAAGGAGTTGATCTGGAATTTGAACCAGGAGCCTCCAAGCCAGATTTAATATGCAGCTATGAGTCAACGCAATTACTCATATGGTTTTTCGTGTTGAAGCAAATTGTCTCATGTTGAATGTTCTTAATTCTACCTGCACATCTTGAGGTCACTCAGAACCAGTTGAAATCAGCTTCCACCACAAACCTTGTGTCCCCAAACAGAATCCTTCTGAGTTCTGCACCTCAGCTTTCACTTCATCATCACAGCAAGATCCAGGTCTCTCGTGACCACAATAGATGTGATTGTTCAATTAGCAGCAAATTCTTAATGGGACCAGCAAGTACAAACAGTGGAAAAGTACTGGCCAGACAGTAAGAAATGGCTCACTTCTCATCCATCCTACNAAAGTCACNTGACACAAACAACTTTCAGACAAATACTATGGGATGTATTCACATTTGTACACACATGTGTGCAATAGTTATGATACATCAAAAGAAATTGATGAATGATGTTTTAGGGGAATTTTATTAATGTATATGTACTANAATAAGTGCAAATTCATCAATGAGAATNTTACAAAATCTTATTCTTNTTGAGATTAATTTCCTGATTCAAATGTTAATGAGTAAATACTCAGAAACAAAGCTTCATTTGGATCAGAAGAGAAACAGAATTTAAAAACATTATAAATAATTTACATTCTGGTCAAGGTTTGGATTCNGACATCCAACAGACCATTTCAATGGATAAGCAGCATTTGCTATCAGGAAAAAAAAAAATACACAATGAATAATTTTTTCAATTAGTTTTCCCACTCTAGATATGTCATGTTCACACTGATGATTAAAACAAATGTGTAATGGATGAATTGATTTCAGGAACCAAATTCAAGTCTCCAAATTCCATTAAACAAATATAAGAGCCAAAAGAGAAGAAAAGGAACTGAATGTATATATACACGCATCCACACGATACTCATATAAATGTGTGTGTGTGTATCTTCTATGGCAAAGACCAAACAGTATTTCTATGATACCAACCTAACCACACACGTCAGGGGATGTGTACATATGTGTGTGTGTATGTACATATGTATGTATGCATACATGCATGGATATTAACTTACCTCAGAGGGTTTATTATTGCTTTCCGGCTGTATGAAGATTGAACCCCAGGCCTTGCAAATGCCAGGCAAATGCCTGACTACTGAGCTCCAGCCCCAGGAAGCATTAGTTTTATAAAGGTAGAAACAGAAACTCAGAACATTTTAGTAATTAATCCTAAAGTTTCAAAACCAGTTTTTATGCTTAACCCTCAGCCATCTATTTCCAAAGCCATTTTTATAATTTTACAGAGAATCATTGTATTTAATCCTGTTAAAACTTTAAAATTTAGATCTTTGTCTAGTGACTGGAGTTAAAACACAAAAGATGGTTTAACTTTTCCTGGCTTCAATTACTAGAGATGATGAAATCTCCCACAAAGATGCTACCCTAAAAACCACGCTAGAGAACCAAGCACCTATAAGCGGTAAGGCAGAAAGAAGTGTGTGACCTGGAGCTCTGTGCCCAGGAAAGAATAGTTTTTAGGTGAAAAATTCAACAACTGGTATGCATAAATCAATATTATAGAGGCAGGCTTCCTCCCATGCAAATTCTTAGCGTGGTAATATAATAGCTGCTGATCTGAATCTTTAATTTAAAAAGCCCATCACAGAATATTTTGTGCCAAGTAACAGTTACGTGATAGAGGCAGGAAGATTGTAGAGCTGATCAGTATTCATCTCCCCAGGGCTCAAGTCACTGCTCTTCTCCTTTGGGAGCCCCTCCCCCAAATCAGTGTGCTATGCTGGTTCCTTCAGGGAGCAATGAGGTGATCCTAGAATCCCGCTCAACGGCAATCACCGCAGAGTCTGGGCTTTCTACTTGTTAAAACCATCCAGGAGCATCTGCACACAGGCCAGGACCACGGGAAACCACCTCACAGCAGCAGCAGAAACTGTGCAAACCAGGTATGAGAGCAATTCATCCGCTCCTAACTGCCCCCTTTGAACGGGAGAGAAAAGATCTTTTGAGAAATGCACTTATGCACTGTAACGTGCACACACATGCGTGTGCACTGGGTTACTTGTGAAAGTTGCAATAAAGTGTTCAGTGGGACTAGAGAAATGGCTCTGTGGTTGAGTAATGGCTGCTCTTGCAGAGGACCTAGGTTCAGTTCCCAACACCCACATAACAGCTCACAACCATCTGTAACACCAGTTCTACAAGATCTAATGCCCTCATCTGACCTCTGTGGGCACTGTACACATACATACATGCAGACACTCATGCATAAAGATAAATAAATAAAGCTTTAAAATATCTCCTCCTCCCCCTCATTCTCCTGTCCTTTCTTACAGCAGTGTCCATCAGCAGCTACCTTCATCCATCAGCATGTCTGCATAGGAACCTGCATTTAGCGCCTGCCATCTGCAATGTCAGACAGTCGGAATCTTTTTGCAAAGGGAACATTCCACGTGTCCTGAGGAGCAATTATCACACGGCTGTCCTTGCTCTTCCATGACATTTTAGAGCCTAACAGCAGAACTAGTTGAGAATCTTTGTTCTTGTTTTACCTCTGAAGCCTGACACCCAGGAGGAGGGTTGGGACTAAGGATCCCAGGGAGGCACTTTTTAGGCCACCCATGATGAGAGAAATAAGCAAAACAGTTGCTTATCAAGTTTTCTGATACATAAAAATCTAGACCTCAACACACAAACATAAAAACCACAGTCAGAAAAGATCCAAGCACTCAAGTACATCACAGAGGGCACAGAGGGCGGATGCAAAACACAAGTTTATAAAATACAAACCTAACTGATAGAGATATTGTTCTGTATGCTGTGAATATGTGTTGCTCTGATTGATTGATAAATAAAGTGCTGATTGGCCAGGAGCCAGACAGGAAGTATAGGCGGGATAAACAAACAAGGAGAATTCTGGGGAGAGGAAGGCTGAGTCAGGAGACGCCAGCCGCCTTGGAAGGAACAACATGCCTGTAGACCGGTAAAGCCACAGAATATGTGGCAAAACATAGATTAATAGAAATGGGCTGAATTTAAGTATAAGAGCTAGTCAGTAATATGCCTGAGCTAATGGCCAAGCAGTTGTAATTAATATAAGCTTTTGAGTTATTAATTTATAAGTGGCTGCGGGACCGCTGGGTGGGCTGGACCGCGTGGGGCCTGGCAGGACCCAGACAAAACATTCACCTACACCTAACGTAATTAGAGTGACTCTATGGTTGAATGTGGCTTTTCTAGGGTCTTAGCACTCTTGTGGGGAGCTTGGCCAGGCTCACAGGTGGTGAGACCTTCAAGGGGTGGAGTTTAGTGGGAGGCAATTAGGTCATTGGGAGGTCAAGTTTCCTCAAAAGGAAATTAAGGTAGTTCTTGTGGAACCATGTTCGGTTCTCAGGGAATGGTTGTTACAAAAGAACAAGATGCACGTCCCTACCCTCTACTTTCCGTCTCACCCTATCCTCTCATCACCATGACATTAATTTGGCAAAGGTAGTCAGTCCTCAGCACAACCAAGCATACGTTGGTACCATGCCTTAGACCTCAATAGTGGAAGCTACACAGGCCTCTTTTCTTCATAAGTTTGTAGCCTGGGGTATTTTGTCATAACAACAGAAAACTGATATAGTAATCATATATCCCTGTATATCCAAGACCTTACTAACTGAAGCTTAAGAAATGACTGATTTATTCCAGTTGCCCACACCTGATGATAAGTCATGCTCCTGTTCCTTCTCAAGTGACCTAGTTTGAATTATACGTATACAATCATCCCAACAATTCATGGACACAGTACTGTAGTTGCTGAAAAGCTGAGGTCACCATTTGGGGCTGGTTGATGAATGAATGGCACCTCACAGAAGGACAAGGGACACCATTGTAGGAGCCACATTTTAAGTGGATTCCTAACTGTACCTAGGGCTGCAGGCATCAGAACACAAGCACAATGGTCATGGTAGCTGAAGAACGTCAGTAAAAACTAGAAAATGTTGCATTATAGAAAGTGGAAAGGTATATAAGCTGTTCACAGAAATGAACAGCTACCAGTTTAAAGTGGTGGGGGGGTGTGTGTGGAGGGATTTATTTCCCTATATTGATTGATCCACGATCAAAGCAAAACTTAGTTCAGTGTAAGGGAAACTTGCCAACACCTGGAAAAAAGGGCAGAAACTGTGAATTGTTCACAAGCAGGTAAACTTTTATTCCTCCTGCTGAGACAAGGAATGGGCAGAAGGGATCCTGTGTCAGGAAGAGGTCTAAATACTTCAACCTGGTCCTCAGAGAGGTTGACATGAAGAGGATGGAGTTCACCCCGGCATCTCCAGAGTCCAGGCCACTCACCTGCCTCNGCTGTGTTCACTAAACCATAGTTTGCTTTGACTTGTCTGGAACCAAGAAGTGCCAGATCTAGACCCTCTTGCGTTATCTATCACCGAGCATGTGTTGGTATGAGGTTAAAATGCTCACAGTTCGGGCAATGTCAATACTCATTATTATTAGTCCAACTTGCCTTGCAGATGAGCAAATACAGTTGTGTTTGTGTCCTGGGGTTTCTAAAGCAGGATGTTGTGAGACTTCGTACCACACACACAAAATAAGGAAAGCCAAGAAGCATCTTAAAAGATGCTTAAAATGTGTTTAAAAGATTTTAAAACATTCAGAAGAGACAGAGAGATAGCTCAATGGTTAAAAGCATTTGCTACTCTTCCAGAGGACCCAAGTTCAGTTCCATTACCTACATCAGGTGGCTCACAAACATCTGTAACACCAGCTCCATGGCATCCAACACCTCTGGCCTCCAACGGTGCCTGCACTCACATGCATATCCCCACATACAGACATATACACCTATAAATAATTAAAAATAATATAAACAAATATCAAAAAAAAAGAAGCTGCTCAGGGATGGCTGGATGGCTTGTGAGGTAAAGGCACTCGCCTCCAGGCCTGATGACCTGGGTTAGCTCCCTGAGCCCACTTGGTAAAAAAGAGAGAACCAGCTCCTACAAGTTGACCTCTGACCTTCACACACATGCTGTGGCATGTATACACCCTTTCAATAGACACACACACACATAGATAAATGTAATAAGAAATTTTGAGATATCAATACCCCTGGTCATTAGGGAAGTGTGACTGAAACCACAGCAGAATGGCTAAAATTAAAATGAATGACAGCTTCGGAGGATGGAGGGATGGGCAAGACTGCCCCTCCTCCACACCCAGCAGCTTCTACATAGTTCATGACTAAACACTGGGTGCTAAGCCCAGTAAAAAGCCATATGCTGGTAAAGATGTGAGACAGTTGGCCGTGGTCCACTGGTGGCAGGGATAGCCAAGAGCTAACCTGTGTTCTTTGGAAAACACTTCGGTAGTTTCTTTAAAAATTAAGTTCCACTTCAACAACACAGTAATCCCACTCAAAGTATCNACCCAAGAGAAGCACATCTCATGGGGCCCTGTATGCAAATGTTGATCAGCTTAGTCATAATAGCTGAAAAAAGAAAGAAAGGGCCCAATTTTAAGTACCATATAATGGTATACCCATACAATGGAATAGTACTCAGCCAAAATACAAGCAAATCATAACACATAACACACACAAGAGCCTGGAGGAGCCCCCAAAGATGTTATACTCATCAAAAGAAGCCAGACACAAAGACAGCATACAATACGAAACCCTCAAAANGAGAGTGCTTAACTGCCCCTCCCCCACACCCAGCAGCTTCTACAGAGTTCATGACTAAACACTGGGTGCTAAGCCCAATAAAAAGCTTTGCANAGATTATTTAATCCATGGAAATTTTTTTAGCAGATATCAGTGCTCCTGTCATTTTACAGATCACGAAACCCTGTTTAAAGATTAGGGTCTGACACACAGTGAGGAAGTGGCTCAGCTAAGATCCTAACCCAAACAAGCAGCCTCACCAGCTGTGTCCTTGTATGCTAAAGATGNAGAATGAACCAGCTGTTTTGTATATTGGAGGAGGAAAATAATAGCATGCGGATGGGAAGGAGGAGTGAACACAAGGCTGGACTACAAAGGGTACTCCGCGTGACGGAGAGTGGCTGCAGTGGTCACGGCTCCACCGCATCCACCAATATTTCCTGAAGTCAACACTTAAGATGAGAGAATAGTAAATAAATTACGGTTTAATTTTAAAAAAATTTTTTAATGGCCATATTTGTACCTGGGCCTTGGGTGCCTGCTCTCTATGGATCAGTGGCTTCTCATAAATGCTGTTAAGATAGAAGCCATGCGTGAAAGCCACAAGGCTTTCTCCTGGTTGATTTGTTTGTGCTTGCCTGGTAAGCAGGCTGTGAACACTGGGGCAGTTGCCTGATGCCTCAAGGATCTAGAGACTTCCCTGTCCAGGGTAGCTTTCCAAAGTATTTGATGACTGGCTGATAAGACACTCCCTGGGTGCAGCAGGTAAATTTGGCTAAGCTTCCTGAGATAAATTTTCTGAAACACAGCATGAAATAAACTTGAAGTTGGAGTCACCATTTAGCTTNAATTTGGGGGGGAACAGCCCGGAACATCTTATGTTCCTGGTTCCTTTCTCTAGCTGAGACAAGGGCCATGACCAAAAGCAACTTAGGGAGGAAAAGAGTTTATGTTAGCTCACAGATTACAGTCCATCTCTAGAGATGTCAGGAAAGGAACTCAAGNAGGGCCTTGAAGCAGCAACCACGAAGAAATGATGCTTAGCTTCCTTANAGAGCCCAGGACCGCCTGTCCAAGGAATGGTGCCACCCACAGTGGACTGGGTCCTCTTACATCAATTAACAATCAGGACAACCCCTAAAGACATGTCCACAGGCCAACTTGATCTGGATTGAGATTCCTTTCCANGTGACTCTAGGCTGTGTTGAATTGACAGTTAAAACTGGCTCTAGTGGGTTTTATTTTAATAATAATAATAAATTGTTTAAAAAAATCAGCTTGGTACTGGCATAAAAACTGACATGTGGACCAATGGAATCGAATTGAAGACCCTGACATCAGTCCG
>LZPO01007958.1:257722-282892 GCA_001675575.1 Neotoma lepida
AATTGCTAAACAGTCTTATTCATAAAAAACCCAGAGCCAGATATTGGGGTGAAAGCTGAAAGATCAGAGGAATAGAACAAGTCAGCCACAAGTTCTTANCACTAGGAAATCCTNAGNCNAAGAGAGCTACTTCCTGTATACTCACNCCTATATACCTTCCTGTGCCCTGTCATCTTACTTCCTCTCTCTGCCCAGCNNCATCACTTCCTCTTCCTACCCAGCTCTATCACTTCCTGTCTGTCCGTACAGNCCTCCAGACCNCTATGGTTAGTGCTGGGATTAAAGGCATGTGCTACCACACCTGGCTCTGTTCCCAGTGTGGCCTTGAACTCACAGAGATCCAGATGATTCTCTGCCTCCCNANTGNTAGGATTAAGGGCCTGTGCTACCACTGCCTGATCTCTATGTTTAATATAGTGGCTGGCTTTCTCCTCTGATCCCCAGATAAGCTTCATTTGTTAGAGCACAAATAAAATATCACCACAGGGCAAGCGCACAAGTGACATGGTGCACATGTGGAGGTCAGATGACNATTCTGTGGAGTCATTTCTCTCCATCCATCTTTACACGGTTTCAGGGATTTAACTCAGGTCAGCAGACATCCACAGCAAGGGCTTTTACCCACTCAGCCATCTTGCCTGCCTCAAATTACTTTAAGTATCATGTCAAACAAAATTAGCCAGGTTCAGAAAGGCAAATATGAGTTTTCTCCTGCCTGTGGATCCTGGATCTTACACAGAATCATAACACAAGGTATGTGGACGTGACATGCAAACAGAAGGCAGACAGGGAAGGACAGGGACCAGAGGAAAGGGGAGAGTTCCGGGTGAATACGTCAAGGAACATAATGGGATCTAAAATTGTCACTGTGAAACTCACACTAGACACAGTGAATATGCACCAGTAAGAATACAGAAATACATATCACACTGGGCTTTATTTCATTCCCTATGTTGTTTGCTCTGTACCTGTTCCTTTCCCAGGGACTCTGCTACTGAGCACCACGCAACATTCATCTACTAGAAAGTGTAAGTTCTCAGGGTGCCAGGGTGCACTGTCACCCAGCACCTCAGAGGCTGAGGCAGGATCTTCAAGAGTTCAAGGTTAAACTGGACTACAACGTGAGATCTTGTTTCAAACCTTATACAAAGTGAATTGAAGGCAACTTAGCAACTTAGCGTGGGTGTCTCAAAATTAAAAATGGAAGTAAATACGGAAAGGGCTGGGGATGTGGTGTGGTGGTAGAGCAATTGCCTCACGAGTTCAATCTGTACTCCCCCCAAAAAAGTGATTCTTAAAAACNAGCTACTGTTACAAGCAATCGCCTAAGTGAGATGCACACTTTTCACTGCTGTGTTCTCATCTGAGCAGAGAGAAGCTGCACACTGAGCATGCATGTTCCCAGTAGCCTTCACATCAGCCAAGAAGACAAATGCCCATCAACAGACAGGTGGACAAAGTGTGCTCTGTCCACACACTGAGATGCTATCTGTTGTAAAAAAAGATGAGGTACTGGTTCATACTACAGTGTGAATGAGCCTTGGGAACAGGGTTTAAGTCAGTGGTTCTCAACCTTCCTAATGCCACCACCCTTTACTACAGTTCCTCAGGTTGTGACGACCCCCAACTATAACATTATTTTTGTTGCTACTTCATAACTGTAATTTTGCTACTGTTATTAATTGTAATATAAATATTTTTGGAGATGGAGGTTTTTCAAAGGGGTCACGGCCCACGGGTTAAGCATTGCTGATTTAAGTGTAAGACTCCTGTCACAAAGGCCACGTGGACGGTCCCACGTGGACGGTCCCACGTGTCTCTAACTGGAATTCACAAACATAGAGGCAGAGGGGTCCTGCGGGCTGAACATGTCCTCTGCCACAGGAGAGAGGCACTGTTAATACACAAACACACTTCACACATCTTCTCGAGTTACACTTGACACACTCGTAAGTTTAAAAGTAAGATTTATGGGTGTTATTAGCTATGACTCATCATGTGTACTCGTGTTTGTATGTGGGTGGGCACACATGTGAGTGTGGGTAAACGTGCACATGTGTGAGTTCACGTTGACATTGGTGTCTTTCCCGACTGCTCAATACTTTATTTACTGAGGCAAAGTCTCTGCTGAACCCTGAGTCTAGCTAGCCAGCTTCCCTGGTGATTTCCTGCCTCTACCTCCCAAGTGCTGGAGTTATAGGTAGCTGCCTGACTTTTTTCCTGGGTTCTGGGATCTGAACTCAGGTCTCTACCATTGTGCCTCATGCAATTTATCCACTGGTAATCTCCTTGGCCCTCACTGAATTTTCAGAAGAAAAATAATTTTGATTCACAGTATTATCATTCTATTTGTGTGTGTGTGTGTGTGTGTGTGTGTGTGTGTGTGTGTGTGTGTGTGTGTGTAAACTGTTAGTATAGACTTGCTATGTAGATCAGTCTGCCCTCAAACTCACAAGAATCCTGTCTCTACCTCCTCCATGCTGGGATTATAAGCATACACCACCAAACCAAGCCTGCATACATAGCACTATGTTTTATTGTTTTCATTTATTTTAGGCAAATCGTGAGTAGAATCCCGTTGCAGCACCAGATACTATGAGCATATCCTCTACATCCTGATTATGATAAAATACAATACATACTTATGATAAAGCCTTTAAAATGAACTGAAGACTGAGAGATTTCACTCTATATTCATGAGTAACTTTCAATCTTTCATTCAGTTGTTCATGAACACTCAAGCTGGGCATGGTGGTGCATGCCTTTAATCCCAGCAGAGGCAGGATCTCTGAGTTCAAGGTCAGCCTGGTCTACAGAGCACATTCCAGGACAGCCAGGCTACTATCTCATAAAACTGAAAAAAGGAAGGGAGGGAGGGAGGGAGAGAGGGAGGGAGGGAGGGAGGGAGGAAGGAAGGAAGGACTCAAAACATTGATTGAGCACCTAGTAAGTCCTGGGCATTTGTTAGCTGGCATGATGGGTGCTACACAGGAAGATAAAGCAGGTAACCAGGGTGTGCAGGAGAGGAAGGCTGGAGAAGGTGGGAATATGTGAACAGAGGCCAGAGGGAAGAAGCAGTGCTACTCTGCTGACATCTTGGAGCACAGAAGAGATGAGCAGACCATGAAGGCCCCTGAAGAAGAGGTCTTCCAGATGAGTGGCAGGAACAGAAGCAGACAGGCATGGCTGGTGGGGCCTGTGAGTGCCCAGATTAGGGCAGAGAGGTAGCAAAGGCAGAGAGGTAGCAAAGCAGAAGCCCAGCCAGCTTAGGCAGGGTCATGGAGGCCGATGGGGACTCTGGATTTCACTAATGTGAGATAGGGACACTGCTGGTGTGCAAGCAGAGGTTGAGTGGCCCCCACTTCTGTTCTAACAGGCTCATCCCACTGATTGCAGAGAAAGGAGTCAAGACAGGGATGTGTCAGGAGGCTTACACAAGGCAGGCATCAGACTTCAGAATCGCTGGGCAGAAAGTACTATGTATGTTCTAAAGGCAAAACCTATCCAGGTTTTGTCAATTTTGAATGAGGTGTAAGAGACAGNGGCCACAGATGAAACAAGATGAAAAGATTGGGCTTGTGCTCGATGGCAGCACCTCATGGAGAACANGCTGCAAACTGCACACTGTTCTATGACACAATAACAATGCCTTGGTTCTCCCAAGAGAAGCACTCTGTTGTTGCTGTTGTTGCCATTTTAAGGTGGGTATTATGAGCTTTTCAAAGAAAAAAATGTGGCTAGACCTGGTATTACATGCCTATAATTCTAGCACATGGGAGGCAAAGGCAGGAGGGTCAGGAGTTCAAGGCCAGCCTCAGCTACACAGTGAGTTTAAAGCTAACCTGGGCTACATGAGAACCTGTCTCAAAAAAATGGTAAAAATACAACAGACAAAAATGGGAAATACAAAGAAAAATGATTCTGTGGGCAATTATTTATAGATCATCACAAGTATATTGTTACAAGTTAGNCAGACTGGGTCAGTGAGATGGCTCAGTGGGTGACGGGCTTGTCACCATGCCTGACAACCTGAGTTTGATCTCTCAGACCATGTAGTAGGAGCGAAATCCTGAAAATTGCCCTCTGATTTCCACACAAGTGCTATGGAATGCATATCACACACACACACACACACACACACACACACACACACACACACTAATTTTAACTTTAAGTTATGCCAACAGCAGTAGGTGTAACATTTTTCACATAAGATGGATTTGCAATAGAGAGACACCCCAGGCAGGAGCTGTGTTGTGTACATGTTCTCTGGGTCACAGAGGCCTATCCTGCCCAGTGGTTAGCAACAGCTTTCACCAGCAGGCTCATTCATGTCATTGAGATTGAGAAACCTCAGGCTGCTGTGCTGGGCTGCTGGATGAAAGCACAGGAGCCCTGGCATGTCTCTCCCTTCATCCCTGAGCAAACACAGGCAGAACACAGGTGTGACCTCCTGGAGCAGAAGCCACTCAGCTGACAATCAGTGCCCCTAATGGTTAGATGTCACGTTCCCCTTCTGTGTGACTGAGTCCAGACAGAAGACCAAAGCTGCCCCACCTCGGACAGGAAAGTTTATCTGAGGCATAAATCCTGAGGCTGATAATCCAATAAAAGCTACAGAATTCATTTTCTAACATCTAACCTGCAAATCCAACAGTCAGCTTGTTAGAAAAATTGCTAGCAAGAGAGCTGACTTCCGTTGTTTGAAGAAGGGCTCTTCAGCGCCATCCTGGAAGCACAAATTCCTCAATTACAGAAGTCTATAGGGAAACCAAACTGGAGAAAAGCAAAATTTAAGGATATTTCATTTGGCAATCTAGGAAGATGACTCAGTCAGTGGGAGCACTTGATGTGCAACCGTGAAGACCTGAGTTCAAACCCCACCCCCACATAAAAAGCTGGTCCTGGCTGCACATACCTGTAACCAGCATAGGGAGTGAGAATGCTGGATCCAGAGAGCTTGCTGGCCAACTAGCAAGCTGAACTAACAGTGAGCTTCCAGTCAGGGAGAAATCTTGTCTCAAGGAAATAATGAGGAGTTAGAGAAAGGCACCCAATATCTAGCTCTGGTCTCTCCGTGTGCACACACAGGCATGAGCACCTGTACACTCATGTACACACAAGAATATGTCAGTTGAGAAAGAAAGAAAGAAAGAAAGGGTGGGATGGGGCAAAAGAATGCTTCCCGGTAACACGATTAACAGAAAGTGCCCACAGCTTTCCGGAGTTCCTCACTCATAACCCAAACAGGAATCCAGTCACTAGACACAAAGACTGCAAATGTCCCACAACTGCCATTTTCATTAAAATTTAACTCCAGCTGGTCATGAGGACACATGCCAGGCCTAGGAAGCGGAGACAGGAGGATGGTCATGAGTTTGAGTCCAGCTTGTACTACACAGCAAGTTCAAAGTCAGCCTGGGATACAGAGTGAGATGCTGTCTCAAGAAAGTTGGGAGAGAGACAGAGACAGAGAATGAGAGAGAATTTACTTCACACACCTAATTTCTACTCTTCTAGGAGGCTTCCCTGACTACATGACCACACAGGAATTCCCTTCTCAGTCACCTNTCATATATACTATTCATCTACAAATATAAACTGTTGTGTTGGTCTTTATTTTCCACATTGATTAACTCTCTAACTAGATCACATGCACCCCAAATTCATAAACTGCACATTAAATGTCTGATTAACCCCACAGAACCTAAGCAGGGGACTCCAAGTGGGTAAAAAGCTCAAAATGCAATGTTCTCACAGCACACACACACACACACACACACACACACACACACACACTACATGCACACACACTGCACATACATACTGTAAACACACAAATGCAAACATACTGTGAACACAGAAACACACACTGTGTGTACATGCATACCAGCACACACTGTGTGCACACATACATATTGTGCACACACATACTTGTATGCATACATTACACACACACACACACACACACACACACACACACACACACACACACACACACTGTGCACCCATGCAGGGGATGTTCTGCAGTGGCTCCAAGAGCCGTTTCTCTGAAGCCTGCTTGCACTGTGCATGCAAATGCGACAGTCTGGAGAATGAGTGCATTCTCTCCCTGAGTCCCACTTTCAGAGAGCAACAGTGTTCTCTTCGGGGCTCCGGAAGCCTCTGTGCCTGTGACAGGAAATGAGCAGGGACCACCCTGAGGATCTGCCTCCCAAAAGCTGNAAACTGCTCTCTGCATTGCTCTGGGTCCTGGCATAGCCCNTGCCTCCGTGGAAACAGTCCTGATGACTCCTGAGGGTCCTTGTCTGTGGGCGGTATCACCCAGCCAGTTGTCTTGTCCCTAGCTTGCCAAGAGCATCACAGACTTGGTTTGGCAGATCCCCACACTTTGTTACTAAACATACTAGGGTCATTCACAACTAATTTATGCTCCTCAATCACATGCACACACATGAGAGAAAGGGAGTGTCCATGTGGTGACCCAAAACTGAATGCTGCAAAATTATGCATTGCTGCATAAATCTGCCCTCTCTCCAAAGAGCTCAAGTTTGCATGTGTTCGTGTGTGTGTGTGTGTGTGTGTGTGTGTTAAGGAGCATTATTTTGTTTAGTTCCTAATTAATTTGGCTCTAGTTCTCTGAGTGGTTACATGAAAATGACTATCACAGTAAGCAAAAGACACCTCCAGATTCTCTTTCAAACTCACAGAAACATACCTTGCTAAACATTCAGGTAAATCAAAACGGCAATTGGCAGTTAGAGCCAAACTGTCTGAGGAAGGATCTTAGGCACCACACAAGGACACATTGTTTTATCTGATGCTCTCAGATATACACAAAAGTAGGCATTCAGAATTACAAAGAAAAATAATTCATTAGATTTTCCTGCTTGCTTCCTTCCCCATAGTTCTTACTACTCTTCTCTTCTCTTCTCCCCTACCTCTCAATTCCCGGCCCTTCTCTCTCCTCCCTCCTCTTCCCCCTCCTCTTGCTACCGGCCCAGAGCTCTGCATATGCCCTAAGCACTTAAGGCTTTGCTCTGCCTCAACAGTGTGGCCTGGTGTGACTAGGACCCCTGATGTTCTTGGTTCCTCACTAGAGAGACTATCCATTCTCCAAAGTAGTTAACCATTCCATCCAGGTCTCAATGTCAAAGAACCACATAATCTATCACATTCCTAGACCGTAGAAATACTAGTAACTTGATACAGTCAATGCTAACCCTCTTCACATCCTCTCTTCTTCACACCCTGCATGCAAATGCTATAAATTCTATTTAAGTTCCAGGAAGTCCCTTGTGTTATCTTTAGACTCCATTCTCCATTTGCTAACTGTCACAGGAAGCTGATGGTTCAGAGGACAACTGAGACTCTACTTAACTCACCTCCACTCTCACATCACTCCCTTCCAATGCAGCTCCAAGACCACAGGGCCCATTTCTTCCAGCACTGGTTTTAGTATTTCCTATCACATCCGATTCTAATTCATCCATTTCTGCTGAGTGCCCCATGTTGGGTATCCTCCCTCAAACTGTTCCTTCATTAACTTTTTTTTTTAGTTATTATTCTTCAACAGGCTCTCTCAACATGACTCACTCCTTCCCAGGGGTCCTCAGCATGCCATTCCACCAATCAGAACAGTCCTACCAACCTTCTACCAAAACAGGTCCTTCCAACTTCAAAACGAGAGGAAGTGTTCCTCCTGCAAACACTCGCTACTGAACCTTAATCTTCTAAAACTATTACAGAGGAATTATCTCTGGCTGACAATCATTCCCACCTAAACTTCAGGAAGGTGACTAACCCAACTTTTCAGAAAAGCTTCAGGACAAGGGCTCCCCGCTGTCTGCAGAACCTGTCCCTGGGTGTTCCATTTCCCGTGTTGAGACAGATCCTCCTTTCACACTTGGGGTTGCCATGACCACTCGGTACCTGGACAAGCTGTCTTTTAAGCTGTGAACCCACCAGTGGATTCAGAAACAGCTTCTTCCCAGGAACCCACGGGTGACACACTGCTAGGAGGACTGAGCAGCTTATCTGGCTTTTGAGTTCCTGGGGATCACGAGACATATATGATGGAACAAGTAAACAGCTACAGGCAAACCTCAGAGTCCACCAGCCAAGAGACTGTTGGAATCATTTGTGTGTATGTGGATGCATGTGTGGAGGCCGACAGGCTGACTGCTGAGTCTGTGTGTGTGCAGAAGCATGTGTGTACAGGCATGTGGAGGCCAAGAGGCTGGCTGCTGACTCTGTGTGTGTGTGTGTGTGTGTGTGTGTGTGTGCAGATGCATGTGTGTACAGGTGTGTGGAGGCCAACCTCAGATGTCACAATCACTATACACTTTGGTTTTGAGACACTGGCCTGGGGTTTGCCAATTTAGCTAGACAAGCTAGCCAGCAATCTCCAGGGGCTCATCTGTCTCCACCTCAACAGAATCACATGTGCACACCACCAGGCTCGGCTTTTTGACATGGGATCTAGGGACTGCAATCAGGCCCTCACACTCCCATGGCAAGCCCTTTATCCCCCAA
This sequence comes from Neotoma lepida, assembly GCA_001675575.1. Lineage (NCBI taxonomy): Eukaryota > Metazoa > Chordata > Mammalia > Rodentia > Cricetidae > Neotoma > Neotoma lepida. The sequence goes on from LZPO01007958.1 coordinate 266,258, forward strand.
GCCAGCTCCCTAGCCCCTCTATTAAACATTTATAGGTTTCTTTGTGCTCTGCAATGTGGAAGTGCAATCCAAAAGGAAGCTACACAAAGTGAGCTTATGGTTTGTTAGCATTGACTTTAACTGTTCAAGTGGGAGTTTAAAATGGACTGTAATCCAAAGCCACAGTCACTNCGACGTATTACCCATAAAGCTCTAGGCCTTTGAGTCTAGAGGAAAGCCACTGCTCATTCCATGATGTAAGATGCCAGGCACGGCTGGAAAACCCGAGCGTGTTGTCAAACTCCGCCAATGAGTTTCAATGGCTGATTTTTCCTCTGAACAAGCAAAGGAACACTAAGATATCATAGTGCATCAGTCCCCTGCTTCTCATTCTTGTCCTTCAATGCTGGGAGCTGAACCCAGGACCTTGTGCATGTTGGGCACGTGATCTACCACTGAACTACAAGTCCAACTTCAGATCTGCTCCTGAATCTTGAGAACAGAGACTCTTGCTTTCCCTGGGTTAGAGCAGTTCAGGTAACGGCAGCATAATCAATACTACATTCACATTAGAAATCAAAGTCTTGTTATCTCAAAAAAAATGCTAGGACTAACATATATTAGTTTGTGTAGTTTTTTTTTTAATGCTAACAATTCTGGCTAATGTCATGAAAGTTGTACACCGGCCAGGTATAGTGGCACACGCCTATAATCCCAGCATTCAAAAAGCTGATGCAGGAGAATCCTCAGTTTGAGGTCTGCCTACTACACTGTTAGACCACCCCAAAACACAAACTAAATATGAGAGGAGCTGAATGTAAGCAAAGTACGATATTCATCCATAAAAGTGTCATAATGAAACTCATCATGCAGTGTGCTAACTAAAAATTAATCTAAAAGTAAAAGAAAACAAAACAGAGCCGGTGAGATGGCGCAGTGGGCAAAGGTGCTTGCAGCATGAGCCTGGTGACTTGAATTTGATCGGCAGGACCCACATGGTGGAAGGAATCAACTCGCACACATACACAGTGGCACACATGTGCCCCCCACATACCATGTACATACAATAATAAACATGTTTAGGAAAATATCAAAAGCATTAATGTTCTATTTTTAATTACAGCCTGTANCTTCTATGACTTCATAAAGAAAAGAGTAATTTTAAATGATCTGCCTCAGGATGATGTCATGATTCATGAGTCACATGGAGTTTCTCCAGCACTCTCACAGGACCTTTACGTCAGCTATTCAATGTTGACTTGGTGTACACTGGGATGAAAAAATGGAGAGAAACAGAGAAAACTCACAACATGAGGAACATCTTAAGTAAGCCATCGAGAGAACGAGAGATGATTCCCCTCTCTCTCTCTCTCTCCCTCTCTCTCTCCCTCTCTCTCTCTCTGTCATTCTCAAACTGAGGTTCATGACCCCTTTGGCAAACTTCTATCTCCAAAACAATAGTTACACTATGATTCATAACAGTAGCAAAATGACAGTTATGAAGTGGCAATGAAAATAATTTTATGGTTGGGGGTCACCACAACATGAGGAACTGTATTAAAGGGTCACAGCATCAGGAAGGTTGAGAACCGCCACTCTACAGCCTCATACAGAGCAAGACCTGTCTCTAACAACTGCCGTGTTGTGTCCCATGTAGCAGCAGAACTCAAATCAAGAGAAGATTTTCTCAACTCAGGAAAAAATTTACCATGAAGTTGAGCTTCAAGTCAGAAACTTAGATTTCCAAATTCAATGTTCAATACATTCTTGATTTTCACTCTTGCATTCTGGGTAGACAGTTACCCTGGCTATAGGATCTAACTGCCCAGGCCTCATCTAAAGTATGGCTATTGTCTCTCTGGATGGCAGAGCTGGAAATCTCTCTGAGCCAGACTCACCAGCCCTACCTTCCCATCANTTCGTTACAGTCCAATTAATTACAGTCAATATGTCTGATTAATATGTCATCTGCACAAGGTTGTTCTAGGGCATGCAGTGCCAAGGAAGGAGCCATCACACAAGGAACCCATGCTACATAATGGTCTCATGAAGGATAACCAAGCCCTTTATTCCAAACCTGGATCCTTGACAACATCAAAGAGCCACACCAACTGTACTGTGACCACAGGCCAGGCCAGGATTATTCCAGAAAAAATGGGACAGTCACAACCAATGAACTTAAATAGATCCTCTGTCTACACAGGAGAGTTCAGGAAAAAGCCAGCAGAAACAGGGCAGTAAGCAAAGCCTCAAGGCAGAAGANCGGAAAGTAGATGCCTTAAATGAACAGAAGAGAGGTTGAGAAGAATAGAAGGCAACTCACAAATGAAGGGGGACTAGCCAACAGGCCAGCCATTACACTAAACACTTTAAACATCTTGTTGAATTTAATCTCCACAGCAAGTCTACAAAACACACATAATTACCCTCACTTTAGAACTGAGTTAAATGAGGCTATCTGCCCATGATCACACCGCAGGCTAACATCACCAAAGCAGCAAAAACAGTTGAGTCATAATGGTGGCAAACACCATGACAGAAGACTCCAAAAAAGGTATGTGTGTTCTAGGGGAGTGTGAAAGAAAATTTTAGAAAAAAAAATTATGCTATGTTTAAATCTCTGTTCTTAATTCTTTTGTGTATGTTGCAAATGTTTACAGTTCAGTAAACATTGTGGGTACATGTGCAGAACATAAATGTGTACCACTTTGCTCCCAGATGCAGTGTGCCAGCATCTGAGAATGGCCGCCTTTGCCATCTTAATCACAGCTGTCATGATGACCTACAAGAATCTGCAACAAGACCATACCTGTGGATCGTGGATGTTCCCTCATGGAATAGAATAGAAAGTTCACAATGTAGTGGTATTTGCTCCGCCCATGACCTTGGGCTATACGGCCGTGCTTCTTGCCGTATGTGACCTCTTAAGGACCCTCAGCTGAGATTCTAGCACTCCCTGCTACATCCATGACTGTGTGTGTGTACCTCTGCCTCTGCTGCATGTGGTGTTGGGAGGTGCTAGAGGGTAGAAGGGTAACTACAGGGTGGACAGCATCTGTGCAGATGCAGCCATGGAGAACTCATCATCCATGCTAGAGTGGAACTCTGTGGTGGTGCAGACGTTTGGGGTCACTCATGCTCCTAATAGAAAGCCTACTAAAGTCATTGGTTAACCACACCGGGCTTGGATGGGATCATTTCTTTGTCTATCTTTGGTGCCTCATCTGGCATGAATAGATATGTGGTCATGACTTCCCTGTGAAAAGTTAACACTCGCTTTTTTATGATAGGACATCAACTCAAAAAGGTCGCAAGATGACTGTGTCCCAGAGTTCAAAGCAGTGAAGAGCCGTCTCTGCAGGAACAGTTTTAGTAGTTGCTGTGGCATCCACAGGACCAGTCTCACTACTCACACACAGTGCTGTAGCCATGAGGCCCAGGTAGTGTGACCAAAACTGGCTTCTATATTCCTTCCCTTCTTTATGTTTTCACAACAAACTTCCGTCAACTCAGGTCAAACAGGCTTGAAATGTCAAACATATCACCTCATACCAGAAGTTTCAAATGTCCAAAACCCAGACATAAAATTATCAGAACCGCATGGAGAATCCCTCACAATTACAGAGCTGTGTGTCCAGCTGAGGGTCTACACATGTGTAGTAGTAATATTCACTCTATGGGTAAGCGGTTCCTTTTGGGGAGAAAGAAAGCAAGGTTTTATTAAGGAGTAGAATAACAGTTCGTTGCTGTTATCCATGGAGGATCCCTAGTGGGTTGCCCCAGCGTCCTTTAAGAAAAACAGTCAGGAGCTGTGGAGATGGCTTAGTGGGTAAAGGCATTGGCTACCAAGCCCGAGGACCCCACATGGTAGAAGGAGAGAGCCGACTCTCATAAATTGTCCTCTCACCTCCACGCACGTGTCATGGCATGTGCAAGCACAGGCACAAAATAGATAAATGTAATTTAAATTTTTTATCACGTTAAAATTTCTTAGTAGGCATCTAAAATCTCACAGGCCATGTGTGGTGGTTCACACTTGAATCCCAGCACTGGGGAGACAGAGGCAGCTGGATCTCTGTGAATTCAAGTACAGCTTAGTCTTCCAAGCCAGCCAGAAGAACATAAGAGACCTTATCTCAAAAAATAAAGAAAGAAAAATATAAGACTCATCTTAATTTTTAAGAGCCCTCTCAGTTAATAAAACTGTCACAAAGCCTGAGCCCATGTCATCTCAGTTTGGGTAGTGCTTAGCTGCTTTTCTTCATGTCACGTAATAATCTAAGAACATGTGTGCTTAGCCCAACTATTACTCTCTCTGTGCCTATCTGATAAAATTCATCGGAAGCACCTGGTGTTGTGATAACATTTTAGGCAGAGTCCTTATAAAAACAACCTCTGTGGAATGTGGGGGTGTGAAGGCATGAGTGGGTGGCTGGTTGCTCAGGATCTCCCAGCTAAGGCAGTCTAGAAGCCCAAACACAGATCTGAGAGGCTTAGGAATAACTGCTTCTATTCACTGTAATCCCAGGGACAGAAATGTTTCACTAAAGTATGACTAAAGAAAAAAGTACCCAAATTAAAAACCCAGAGTGAGCTCCTCTCCAGTCTCCTTGCCCTGCAGCTGGTTCCCTCACCTGGATCCATCCCTGTTCTATGGTTGGTCTCTTCCCAACTCTGTTCCCATCTTCTCACATCCCATCACACCCTTCTAATCTTCTTTCTGCCTTCACCAGACACTGAACATCCGAGCACATGTCAAGTATTTAATAGGAATTGACGTCATAAGCACTTGTGAGTCTGAAGCAGGCAGATCTCTGTGAATTCAAGACCAGCCTGGTCTACATAGTAAAACAAAAGGTGGAGGAAAAAAGAAAGGATGACAGAGGGAGGGGAGGGCAAGCTGAGGGAAGGAGGGAGAGAGGATGGCTCAAGTCTTCACAGACTGGACGCTGGAAAGAGGTGCCCCAGGCAGGGCAGAGCAGCAGGCCTAGAAGTTACTCCTGAGGTCATTTCACCTGCAGCAACCTGCACACCCATCCCTCAGTGATCCCTGCTGCCTAGCTAGAACTGGGTGCCTGAACTAGCGAAGGCATGTCTATGTTCTCCTTCGTTCAAATAAAATTAGCATTTCCTGTCCTGTCAGAGGCCCAAGGCAACCTGTAAAAATGGTTCCCTGTTCTCTTGACCTATGAAACCATGCAAATCAACGGAGCCAAATGTCCTTGCTAAGAACCTCTGTGAAACTCTCCAGGCCACCGAACATATCTGAAAAGTCTCCGAGTATCTGAAAGATGTCACTGTCAAGAAGCACCTTGTGCTGCGGTGACCACGGAAAGGTAGAGTCAGTGGGTGTGCGCACCCCAACAGTGAGAGGGTGGCCCCAAAAGAGCACGGAGTAATGCTGAACCTTGAGGCTTAGAGGTAGATTCTCTGGTCACTGAATACCCAGGTTTAACAAGGCTTCCAGGATACACCCCTCAACCTACAGAACTCAGGGTCAAGACAGCCCATGCAACACAGAGATGACCCTCATGGAAAGGAACAAACTGTTCCTTAGCCAGAAGAGAAGGCTTCACAGAACAGAGATCCCAGAGCAAACAAAACCTCACAGCACAGGCATGAACCCAGCATAAGAGTATGCATTTGCTCTTATTTTCTACTTGGTGCCAATAGTAACATAATTGCAAAGCTTAAATAGTCTTTCAAGCTGCAGTTTATGTTGCCTTGGTGAAGAATACAAATGAGTCTTCTCCAGGACTGAGGTCCAGACAAGTGTGGATTCTCCGGGTGATTTACAACAGGAGGGCATTCCACCTCCAACTAACCCCAGTCTATCAAAATGAGTCACAAGTAAAGTGGTCAATAAATGCTACAGAGAAAAAAATCTACTTCTGGCCAGATGGAGGTGACTGGGCCATATCCATTACATTAACTAACTTGTGGTTAAAAAAAAAAAGTATCCTGTCTGAGAAATACCAAAGTTTGTCCCTTCACATTTGTCTGGCAAGGATCTAATTTATGCACCAAATTCAAATGAGTCCTGTGTTCCCCTTTTTCCATGTAAATTAGCCCAGGGTGGCAAGGCAGGGCATTTCCTCACAGAAAGGCTCCCTTTGAAAGGACAGCAAAGAGCCATTTGTAACTGTTGGCCTTCCCTCCGCTATTTAAATACTGAGGCAGGACTCTATTGCAAAATTGTGTCTTATTTATCTTACCTAAGAAAATTAAAAGTGGTTTTGCAAACAACAGGCAAATCTAGACAAATGAAACATAGAAAGACTGACACTGAGCTGGTGCCCACAGTCTAGCAGGTGACAGCGTTCCTTCAAAGACTGAAGAGCACCCAGAGGTGGTGACCTGGGAACTTTGGGGGTGGCAGAAGGACAGTGGAACAGTAGCTCTGGGCAGGGCAAGGTGTTTAACCTCCTGCCAAACACTTTCAATAAATCCAAGCCAAGTCGGAGGTTTAAAAAAAAAAAAAAAAAAAAAGCAAACAATGTAGCGATCAAGAGAACCTAACGTAATTTCACGTAAGTGATACAGATAAATTAAAGCCATGCTTAGCATTTCAGGAAGTGTGTCAGGGCTCAGATAATGACACCCCCAAATGTGGTGCTGTGATGTGCTGAGCTGGCGCGGGCATACCAGACTACAGTCTCCAGGCTTCCCTTTGCCTTGGTCTCTATCCTTCTTGATTCCTTCTCTTCCTAAGCACAGGGAGAGCTTTCTATCCCATTCCCTCAGGTGATGGGAGAGGGGATCAAGGGACTATAACTGCCTCAGTCCTCTGGCTGAAATTTCATTGCCCAAGAAAAACTGAACTCTGTCAGAGAGGAAGGGAATGAAAACTGAACCCTATATCAGAATTTAGAGGAACACTGTGAGGGCATCAGCCTCGATCACTTCCTCTGAGGATCAAGTATGCTCCCCCAAAACTGCCTTCATCCCCTGTCTTCCTCTCCTCTATGAACAGGGTATTGAAATTTCAACTACCAGACAAAGAGATACACTGTATGAACAGGAAAGGACAGGACCCGAGAAAGTCAATAATGTATTACAATTGTTATGAATATAGCTGGATCTTGCATACCTCCTCTCAAAAGACACATTGGAGCCACAGGAGTACCCAGGCTAGGTTCTCTAGGCCTCAGTCCACAATTCCTCCTGTCACCTAGTTCATGGTCATGGCCTGCTGTTTGGCTGCAGTACACTATGCCAGCAAATACAAAGGGCATATGTAGTAAATTCTCTTGATTGCCAATGCTTTCTCCATTTTCTAAGTACCAAAGGCTTGATTAGTCAAGCCAGCACTTTTAGGCTACTTGGATCCTAAGCTATCTGATAAACTTACTGAGAAGAGCAAAGAAGGGACATGCAGGATATTAGTTAAAGCCTCGTAGACACAGCTGTCCATCCTCCGTGTGAGGGTGGTAGTAGGAAGCCATCTTACTCTATTGGCTCAGATACCTGTTTAGCTGGGAAGCTCCGCCTCAGCCCACTCCTCCCTCTCCAAATCCTGCTCCTCAGAAAGCTCACCAAGCAGTGACTCCTCCCCCGGGCTCCTCAATACCACGCCTACAGGGTATTTAAGCTCCAGTCCATAGACTTGCCACATGAACTCTTCTTCCCCCGAGATCACCCAGGAATGCTTTGCTCATTAAATCTGGACTTTTAATTCAGCTTGATCTGGCTTATTGCATCGGTGGAGAAACCCATTACCAAGGATTTCAAAATACTCATCAGTACCTACAAGCCAATAAATGAGTAGAGATTTGCCTTTAACTTTATTTTGTTTTTTTCTTGAGACAAGATTTCTCTATGTAGCCTTGGCTGTCCTGGAACTCACTCTGTAGATCAGGCTGGCCTCAAACTCTGCCTCCTGGGTGTTGGGATTAAAGGTGTACACCACCACTACCTGGTGGCACCTTTAATTTTTGTAATACTGGACAAATACATAGAGACAAAACTGTGATTAGGAATAGGAATTAGAGGATGGGTGATGATTCAGATAGTTAAAACTTTACCTTACAGGCATAAGGTGAGTTCAGATTCTCAGCACTCCACAGTGGCACACACTTACAATCCCAGGGCTGGGAGGCAGAGACAGGAGGATTCCTGGGGCTCACTGGTCAGCCAGCCAAGCTGAGTGGCAAGCTCCAGGTTCAGGTGGAGGTGCTTGCTGCCCTAAGATGCAAGCCTGATGACCTGAGTTAGATCCCCAGAAGCCACATACAGATGAAGGAAAAAAACAGCGTCACAAAGTTGTCCTCTGTGATAGTCACGACCCCCATGATCACAAATGCTCTGGCGGGACAGTCATTTCCACCTAGGTCATTTCCGGGTCATGCGTCCTATGCAACCTATGCAAATGTGTGAAATAGCCACATGGACCCGAGTACCCATTCGAGGGCCAGTCTTTTTAAAAAGCGGGTCTCTCGTACCCTCTGCTCTCTTTCCCTCACATGTCTTTCACAGGCCTGTCTGTGCACTCCCTCTCTGTCCTCCACCCCTCTTAATAAAACTCTTGTTAGTGGGTTTGCCATGCATTGTGACTTTTCCTCGAAGAGTAAGAACGAGCAAATACCTAACACTCTGACCTCCACACATGTGCCACGGTGCACTCACATGTGTGTATGCACTCGCGCGCACACACACACATAAATAAGTAAAATTAAATTATTTTAAATATAAGTTGGAGAGTGATGGAGGAAGATACTCAGTGTTGGCCTCTGGTCGTGACACCCATTGTACACACACCCATACAGTTGCATACATACAAACAAACATACCTAGGAATACATACACATGCACACACTATCTACAATCACATACACAAAACCACAATAACAATAGAAACTAAAAGCCTTTTTGTTACTGTTTTACACTAAAACATCAGCTCCAGCCCGTTGCTGTTTGACCTTATAGTTTTCACACCGGGACAGCCATGACAGCTGGTTTTGTCTATTTTTTAATGTGACTTTTAAAGGACTGGATTTTCTTTGTCTACAACCACACTTCAGAACCTAACTACACAACCAACTCTCTTCAACTACTTCTCTTCCAAAATTTTCCCACATTTGGGCATTTATTTATGCAGATACAATCAGAGTTCAAATTGCTTAACCAGAAGGCTTCTTCCCAGCAGAAGGCTGCCCAGACTTCATGAAGGACACCTACAAAAGGCAGGACAGCTGTCCATAGCCATGTCACTAAACACAATGACTCAAATGCTACCCTAAGATGCCATTTTCAGCCCATCTGTGATTCCAGGACAGGACACTCTCCAAGGTTGCTTATCTTCTTCCAATGTTTCCCCGCTCTTGGGCCTCTGCAAACAGAAGTGTGACTACCTCCTGTGGTGCGCAGCCAGCTGAGACTGGATCTGAGCGGCTTTGTGAGGTTATTATGCACCTTATTCTTTGGAAGACAGCTTCCAAACCACTTCCAAGCATTTGTAAAACAAACATCACCACCCGCCAGCAGTGTTTGCTTTCTTCTGAAATTGCTGTATTTACCATGAAAACCACAGACTATAAACAAGAGCGCCTGATCAGAGGAGACCTTGAAACCACGGGGTCACTGAGTCAACACCTGAGGAGGAAGGCAGTCGACCTGGGCCTAGAATACACTGGAATACACAAGTCAGAAATCGATTTTTCATCTAAAATGTCTTACTAACTCAAAAAAATGTTAAGGATTATTCAGTTTCAAAGAGATACATGGGACTTTCACACACAAAACGGGACTTTTGATCTTTTTAATACTCAGGAGGGGGAGACCCGAGGTACACCTACCTCAAGACGTAGGCGCACTAGCCTAGTCTGTGCAGTGCGTATTTCCACTTAAGATAGTACTTTTCCTGGGGTGGGAGTGTTCAAGAGGATCCCCAAACAATACAGGCTATTGTCTTTGCCCCTGAGTGCCTCCCAGAATTTGAAGGGAAGACCCAGTTACTGAATGTGCCATACATTTCCAACACAGAACTTGGGAGGACCAAACTGAACTAACCTGGAAGCCTCTTCCTTGAGGACTAGCTCTCACGGTGTGAGGAGGTGCTGGGCAAACTGCCAAAGGGAAAAAGACAATCCATAATCCTACCCAGCTGCAGAGACTACAACCACACTGGTGACCGTCCTGGTAAGATCTCCCCAGGGGTGCAATAGTGGCATTTTTATCTTGGGGGTAACCAACACCTGTCAAACTTGACTCTAGTCCTGTTCAATAAGAGGGAACTCATGTCTGACACTCTAAATCTAGCCCATTACCAATGGTTGGAGAGGTCACAGACTCTAGAGGAAAACCTACTACCACCATGTAATTTCTAACTGTATTCCGAATACTTATCCTTAAATCCACAGCTAAGTATAGCTCTCATCCCTCATCAAAGAAGCTTCTTTTTGCAGAACAAAGAGACCCTCACAGAGATCCACAACTGTCCAAACTGTAGAGAAGTGACAAACCTAACCCCGACTGATACACCTACAATGCAACCACTACACCTAAGTCCAGGGAAAACAGAAAGGGGCAGAAAGATTACAAGAGCCAGAGGACCAGGACATCAGCTGCTAATGTCTTCTAGACACAGCAGGGAAGATGCACCCCTGATCTCTCAATGGTTGGCTAAACAAGACCAGCATAATGACAACTCCAGATGACATGTCTGTGAGCCCCTTGAGCCACACGAGTGGCCAGGCCCCTTCCCCGAGGACCTCTAACTACCAGGTTCCACCCAGAATACTCAAACTGTCCTAACTGCTGGACCCTGCCCCCACTCTGCAGAATAAAAAGCCCAATGTCTAGACATGAAATCCCACCAATCTCCACCCTGGAAAGCACCACCCCCTTCCCGAGAAGCTCTATACGTAAGCCCTCTATCCTGTACAGTTTGCTGCTGTTTCTCGCCTGAGCAGAAGCAGCCACCCTCCTGGTTTTTTCCCTCCCAATAAATCTCTTGTGTGAGGTTTGTTGTGAGGTGTGACTTTGTGGTATTCCTTAGCTCCTGGCTGCCAAGATACCTTTCCATCTGAGCTGTAATGATTACAATGTGGGTGAACACAGGGCCCCACTCCCAGAAAAGGACAGGCAATTAACAGCTGCTGAGAAAGGAAGAACTTTTCTGGAGGACGAGTCCCTGCTAGGTTCTGCAGTCCCAAGTGACACTCAGCAGGAAAGTATAGGGAGGAGAGGTGTGCAGCAACACTAAGGAAAGAGGTCATGAATTTGTGAGTGGGGACACAACAGGACACAACAGGAGTTGAAGCAGGAAGAGAGAGGGCTGAAAAAAATGTAAATACAGCACTCATGTATGAAAGGCTCAAAAATCATTTAAATTTAAAATAATAATAAATAGGTATATACCACTCTCCCTCCCACTGGGCATACTTTTATGTATGCTGAGAAGAATGTAGGAACTGAGCAATTCGACATTTCTTAATACGCCTGTCATGGAGTCGGAGAGATGGCTCAGCTGTTAAGAACACTTGCTATTCTTGCAGAAAATCCGGGTTCAGTTCCCAGCACCTGAGTGGCTCACAACCACCTGTGGCTCCAGCTCCAGAGGCTCCAGCACCGTTTTCTGGCCTCCACAGGCACTCTGCCCACACACACACAAATAAATCTTTAAGAATTTTTAATTATCTTATTATTATTATATTATATATCTTATTATTTTATATATTTTATATGGGTGTGTTGCCCACATGTATGTCTGTGTACCACATGAGTATCTGACACCCTCAGAGACCAGGAGAAGGTGCTGACTTCCCCTAGAACTGGAGTTACAGATGGTTGTGAGCTGCTTGTGGGTGCTGAGAACCTATCCCAGGTTCTCTGGAAGAGCATCCTGTGTCCATAACCACTGAGCCATCTCTCCAGCCCCAAAACAAATCTTTTTAAACATGCCTATAGTACGGTTAGTTTAGATGGGCTCTGCAAAATGTTTTATTGAATTTAATTTGTCCCAGGGCAGTCACCTAGCAACTATTAAGGGAAAGATAAATATACCTTTGACCTATATAAGCCATTGGTGTCGTATGGCCTGTTTCTCCGGATTGCAGCATTCTCTCCAAATTGAAACATTTGCCCCAGGAGTCCCAGGTAGTAAACAGGAGGTAAACTGAAGTCCAGGTACCTGAAGAGAATTGGAGCCTGGAAGACTCTTTAGGGCCCATCCCCACATTACAAAAGGGATTAAACAGTCCTGAAGTTGGAGACCCTGAGCAGCTAAACTGCAGAAAGAACGATACTCCCAAGGGTCACCTGTGCTGGATGCACTTTCTGGAGATGTGGCTGCTTTTGAGGTGTCCCTGCTCCTTGTAAGTAACCTTTCACCCATACTCCTGTTAGTAACCCCAATAAAAACTCACTGGTTCACCAAACTGGACACTGGTGCAATTGTTACTTTGCTCTGTTGTGGGTTCCCTTTCTGGGGTGTGTAGATATATATGTTGTTGTCTCCCCAGGAAAAATCTGTTGCACAACCACTGGAATAGTTTTGGGTTTGTTTTGAAAGGAGAGGTTTTTGAATTTCTGTTACAGTATATAATAAAATTTTATTAAGATATGGTTTATTAGATAGAATAAAATAATTTAATGATATAAGGCAATTAGAAAATCAATTGGCATACAGTAAGGACTAGATAAATATTAGTTGTTGGTAGGTCTTTTATCATAGTCAATTGTTGATATTCTTAGATCACCTGCTCCTGACCAGATCTACTGTGGTGGCAGCCTGGTCCTTTCATCTATGGTACGCTCAACAGAACAGCGAGGCTCGCCGAACCCATCACAGTTCAAGGAGGCATCAGGATGCTGCCATGCACACCGGTCATTACTAGCTAATAACTGTAGTAAGCAGGGAACATACTCCTGAGCACCGTCCTCTGAGCTAGGTAGGAATAAGGGTTTCTGAATTACTCTCATGAAAAGTGGCATCGTAGGCCTGAAATCCCGGGCATTCTTCCCTCAGATCCAATCCTTCCAAGAAAAGTACAACCCAACTAAGAAGCATCGGCTGCACTTAAAGCAAGAAGCTAAAATCTCCGTCCTCCCACAATACCTCTGCCATAGCTTTTTATTTAGCCCTTATCTCTTTATACCTTGAGTTATAATTATTTGTATACATCTCTTATCTCCCTCATTAGACTATAAACTCCTTGAGAACTCTTATCTCCAACTTGTCTGGAGTGTGTAGCAATGAGTTCACATGGTGCACTCTGCAGACTACAATCCATAATCTCTGTTGACTGCCTCCAAGACAGTCTAGCATGGAAGATTATAAGCCCACCACCTTACCGACTGACTGCACTATCGTAAGCATGGGATTCCCATCCTAAAGTAGGGCATGCACCTTGGTAAAATAGGATGATACTAGACCACATGAGATCACACAAAAAAAGACCATGTTAAGCACTCAAAGCTGAGAATTTCCACATTTAACATCTTTTTAAAAAGACTTGTTTGGGGGCTGGAGAGATTTCTCAGTGCCTGCCATCTCCGAGTACTGGCTCCTCCTGAAGAGGACCCAGAATCCGTTCCCAGAACCCACCTTGAATAACTCACAACCACTGGTAACTCAGTTTCAAGAGATCCAACCCCCTCTTCTGGCCTCTGCAGGCACTGCACACACATGGTGCACATACATGCAGGCAAACACTCATATACACAAAACAAATCTTTAAAAAAGAAAAAGATTTGTTTTTAATTATGCACATTTGTGTGGTCCATGGAGGCCAGAAGAGTGTGTCAGATCCTCTGGAACTGGAATTAAAGTAATTGTGAGCCACCCATGTGAGTGCCGGGAACCAAAGTCAGGTCTTCTACAAGTATGCTTAACTGCTGAGCCAGCCCCCAAAACTCTCTATTGTAGTTTTAGTTATTCTCAGTTCAAGATATTCATTCAGTACATAGTAGGGATTTAGATCAATAACTTCACATGCAATTTGAAGGGAGACTATGACCCATGAACTTACAACATGAATTTATTTTTTCTTTATTGTCAAGTGTGTGTGTGTGTATGATATGGCTGTATGGGTGCAGTTGTGCATTCCACAGCATACATGTGGAAGTCAGACGACAACTCTCAGGAGTTGTTTCTTGCCTTCAGCCTTGCCAAGGCAGGATCTCTTGTTTCTGCAATCATGTGTCCCAGGGCAACTGGCCTCCATGCTTCCTGTAGGTTGTATTTATACAGCTAGCTCAATTATTATATTTTTATCAAAACAGCTTTATTTACAAGCAACTCACGGACAAGGGGGAAGGTAGCAAGGACGGACACGAAAGCAATCCAGCGATGAATTCTCTGCCTTCTAAGATCGCAGCGGCCAGCTAGACGGCAAGCGGGACCATCCCAAAATGAGAGGAGACGAGACGAGAGAGAGCTCACGTAGCTGCCCCGATTTTTCAAGGGGCTCAGGTTTTTGGCCATGCCCTTAAAAAGGAGGTGCTGGCCACCTAGCTGAAGCCAAAATAACCATCCACTACAGCTTCCAGGCAGTTCTTCTGCTCCTGCCTCTCCTTCCCCATAAGAGTAGTGGATTACAGAAGTGAGCTATCACACCCAGATTGTTTTGTTTTGTTTTTCAAGACAGGATTTCTCTGTGTAGCCCTGGCTGTACTGGAACTCACTATGTAGTCCAGGCTGGCCTTGAATTCACAGAGATCCACCTGCCTCTGCCTCCCAAGTGCTGGGATTAAACGTGTGTGCTACCATAGCCCAGCCATGTCTAGATTTTTATGGGTTCCAGGATCAAACTAAGGTTGTAAGCCTATTCAACAAACACCTTTACTCACAAAGCCACCTTGTTAGCCCCTCCCTCACTTCTTACTCAAAGGGGGGGGTAATTAAACTTAACAATTATATTAATCAAAGTTCATGCAGTATTCATTCTTTAGACACACAACTTATTGTGAGGATCTTAACAATTCAGGAGGCTTCCAAAATAGCCTTTTCCTTATCATCCAGAACCACAAGAATCTCCTTTGAATGACCACTAAGTGCTTTAGATTTATTTATATTATTTTATGTGCATGGGTGCTTTGCCTACATGTGTGTCTGTGCACCACCTTTGTGTCTGGTGTCCATGGTCAGAAGAGGGCATTGGATCCCCTAGAACTGGAGTTACAGATGTTTGTGAGGAACCATGTGGGTACCAGGAGCAGCCAGTGCTCTTAACCACTGGGCCATCTCTCCAGTACTATAAAATGCACAATTTATGTAATCCTGAGTAGCTCCATGGGAAAATTAAACAGGCACTGGAATACACTTCTCCTCACCCTTCAGCTCTTTTCTGAAATCTCACTGAAGAAAATAAACTCATTATTATCCCATTTCCACCACCAATTGGGAGTTTTAGTGATAGGAGATCAGCTGCAGACAGCAGTTATCAGGGTGACTTCCACAAATGCCCAGCATCTACAGTCAAACTAACACCCTGTGAAGAATGCTAAAAGGTCCTAGTACAGATCCAGGTAGCTGTCGGTCTGAGCAACAAATCATTACATCAGAGTTTGGGCTCACTGAAAAATTAAAGTGAGAAATTCCCTTGAGCTGCAAGTGTAGTCTTCAAGACCAAGATGGCTTCTCCCCAGAATAAACTCAGCTGTACTGTGTTTAGTCCTTGGTGCATATTAAGTGTCAAACTAACCAGCAGCGACCTTGGCAGAAAACAAGAGGCCATATGACAGCCAGAGAAATCCCTGAGGAATCTGTAGTTGGCAGCATATAAAAGAATTAAAACATATCAAGACCATAGAAGAAAGGACAGCAGAAATATCACTTGAGACAAATACTTAATTTGGAGAAGAGGTTCAGACTCCCTCGTGTGTCTGTGAACAAGAGGTAGAATTTCCAGGCAAGCAAAGCTCAGAGATGGGAGAGTCATGAGCCATGGCTCTGGTCTCAGCCCTGCCTCAAAGGTCAGTGACCTTACGATGGTTGCATGACCTCAAACCTTCAGATTCCTGAACTCCAACTCTGGATAGCAACAATCTCTGACAACAAAATAAGGAAGCCAAGGAGCCCGAAGCGTGATGCCGCACAAAGTGCCAACTGCCCAATAAATTAGGTTAGTTGATTTCAAACATGAAACAGTTTGTCTTTGTGTACAAAGAGAAGAAGCCATGGCACTAAGCTCAGCATGGTGGACGCTCTGACAGCGTCCACACCCGGGGTGTGGAGGTCGAAGGAGTTCAAGCCCATTCCCTGCTACATAGCAAGTTTGAGGGCAGCCTGGGAAACCTGAGACCCTGTCTCAAAATAAAAATAAAAAATGATATGAATGCCAAATCTGAAAGAACTCCACAAAGCAACTGTTGGGTTGATGGAAGCGGCGAACGGAACTGTTGTGTTAGAAAAGACTGATGTGTTCAGCTACATAAAAGGTTAAGCACCTGCAGCCTGAGGAGATGGCTCTGTGGTAAAGCGTCTGCCACACAAGCTTGAGGAGCAGAGGTCAGATCCCCAGCTCCCATGTAAAAAGCTGGGGTGACAATGTACATCTGTAATTGGGACAGTTGGCCTCAGGGACAAAGGTCAACTGGGCTGTCTGAAATGAGAGGCCCAGGGTTCATAGAGGGACCCTGTCTCAAAAAATATGGTGGAGAGAGATACAAGAAGTCACCTAATGTTGACTTCTGGACTTCTCTCTCTCTCTCTCT
>LZPO01007958.1:289109-302275 GCA_001675575.1 Neotoma lepida
AGTGAAAATAAGTGAGACACTCCAGCTCAGAAAAATATCACATGTTATATGCGGATCCTAGCTTTTAATGTTTGTATGCTGTTGTTATGTTGTTTTAGTCTCTACTTTTTGTTTTCTAGAATGTTCTACAGGTCCCATTAATCCTTTTGCAGCAGCTGAGTTGTAATCAGCCTGCTGCTGCAACTGGTTTCTCAGCCAAGGAGACCATGAAGCTGCTTCTCAGAGGTCACTTGGAACCAAGCTCTAAGACAACAGTTACCACACATCACTCGGGTGTGACGCTAAAGCTATGTGCATGCAACATGGAACTTTCATAAAGATAATTAACAAGCTACCAGCAAAACACTATAACACTATAATATGACTACCATAGAAATCTATAAATAAGTAGCATTTAGTTCTTATTAACTGGCTTTAAGGTCATCTTTCAGGGTTAATTGCCAGGACTTCTTGTCAGTGTATAGATGTCACAATGCAAAACAAAACCCAGATAATTCTTCATCATAAATCCCTCAAAGTTCCACAACAACCAAACACTATGGGGAACTGGAAATGATCTTCAGTGACAAACTGAGTACAATTTTAACATTACTTACCTTAAGACACAAAATAATCTGCCCTCTTAAGTCACACTGTCTACATTTTTTTTCTTACCTCTGAATTTCTTGGGTGGGTTAGCAAGGTCCCCTGCCTCTGGGTGTACCACACACCGGTCATCCACCAACCTAGAGGGAAAGAATGTTGGTACTATTAGCATCATCACACTCAGAAACCACACTCTGCACAAGGACATGGAGTAAATATTTACAGTTGGAATACTCAGAAACTTTTCAGGAGTCCTAGTTTCATAAAAAGATCTGGTTGTGCAAAGAACAGGAAGCATTAAGTGGTAGGAAACTAGTTAGATCAGCTATGACCTTGACAGCCACCAAGCACAGCTGAGCTGTCTAAAACCCCATTAAGGGAAATGTCCTGAATTCTAGGATGTTGTGGAAGTAAACACTAACCAATCAGCAAGGTTGCATATATATATTTAAAATGACATGCCTAAGATCAAACAGGCAATATTCCTCCAAGTATGGGGAGCAGAGGGGCTCAAAAGGCCTGGTCCTTAACTGAAGAGCTGTTAGCAGGTGATAGCTGCTGAGAGACAGTCATTTTTCTTGAGAGGTGCAGTCCTGGCAGGCTGCCCATACTGGAGCAGATGGCCCTACACTCTTGTACAATTAGTGGAGAGCGCTAATTGACTCAGGGAGTAAGAAGAGGATGAAGAGGTGGAATGACATTGGGCAGAAGACACAGAGACAGAGGGGGTGTGAGGGGAGGGCCTACGACTGGATATGATCTAAAGACATTGCATTCATGTATGAAACTGCCAATAATAAATAATAATTTAATATGTACATATACACACACCTCTACATATGTACATACAAGAACATAGAGGGCTGGAGAGATTGCTCAAGTGGCTAAAAGCACTTACTGCTCTTGTAGAAGATCCGGATTTGATTCCCAGCACCCTCATGGTGGCTCACAACCGTTTGTGACTCCAGCTCCGGTTATGGCTAAACCCCCGATGCCTCCTCTGGCACACTCAGGCTCCTGCATACACATGCACAACATACAGACACTCTGGCACATACACAGAACACAGCAAAATATTAAGAATAGTCAGGTGTGGTGCCACATGCCTTTAATCCCTTGGGAAGCAGAGACAGGCAGATCTCTGTGAGTTTGAGGCCAGCATGGTCTATATACAAAGTTCCAGGACAGCCAGCGCTACATGCGACCCTGTCCCCAAAAGAAAAAAAAAGCAGTCAGATTAGCCCCAGCTTTTATGACCCTCTCACTCATTTTTAGATGACTGTGTCTGCGTGGCTCAAGGTCACACTTATGTGGTCACACATACGAGCATGGAGTGGGTGGTTGTGACACCCAGTTTTCGTCTTAACTTTGGTCACCTGCCATCCTGTAAAACAAGGGTGAGACAATCTACCTGTGTCACCGCTAGGAGGGTTCATGCCTTCAACCACCACCTGACATATTCTAAGTCCTCACAGAAGCTCAAAGGTTTTACCTGTTTTACTCCCCGCGGCATGCTCTCCTTCTGAAAGGAGCCTAGCGCACAGGACTTCACTAGCGCCACCTACATTAATAACTCCCTTCACAAGTTACAAAAATACATTTTGAACCTATCAAAAAAAGTTTTATGAATGTTTCTAGGACAATTCCAAGGGGGGAAGTCTTCGCACTCTCTTCTGCTCACAGGGGCAGTTTAACTAGGATTCAGGACCTGACCTCTCACCGGCAGAGCGACGCAATGCGTCTGGCTGACAGCGCGGCCATAATACTATGAGGTGTGAGTTAGATGCACACACGATAATTCTCCCAAAGGAAGGTGTCCAAGCGGCAGTTGTCCTCTTCATCTTTCTTCATTCTGTGTTAACTAGAATCTTCCGAATGTATCGATTCCATTCACTTTGGATAAAAACCCAAACAACATGAAACTTTGGTTCCTGGTTTATTTAGTCACCAAAAGAATCCACTCCTAAACCATCAGATGTTTTTCTCTGTGAGGTCAGATTTCCATGGGGGAGGGGGTGAGCAAGCAGCACCATGCATATGTAGAGATATAATCCATGAATATTAATTACACATACATATCTTTGCACATAATTCATGCTAGTTACTACCATGGTTGACACAAGCTGCCAGGCATGCAGAAACACCCGTGGGGTCTTTAGATGGTGCTTTCTTAGAAATGGGAAGTTGGAGCAAGAAGGAGCAAAGCTGAACTATCACCCAAGTTGGATTGGGTTCCTGACATGGAATCGGAAAGGCTTCGAGCAGCCCTGAGCATGTCACATCAGACTTAGACAAAATGGCCATGAATGAAAGGCCAGATTTTCTAAGGAGCCAAGACATGTTTAGAATTCAAAACATAATGTTAAAAAAAAAAAATCAGTCCTATTTAGGGCACATAAAAATTATAGAAGTGAGGTGACACCCTGCTCATCTTTGTGCCTCCCATTCAGAGCTGAGTGTCATAGAGCTCCTCCCTCTAGTCTCAGTGCTGAGCAGTCTTAGAGAGAAATGGGACCAAAAGCAATTAATCAAGACGCAGGGCACTTCTGTAAACAGGGTCTGGTCTCTGCTACCCAGAGCCTCGATAAAACTAGAAAAACCTAAGGAGCTGCACTGCTCCTGACAAAACTTCTGTAGGAACTGACCATTCCATCCTAAAGACTAAAGACATGGAACTGAGTCTGGAAATAATGGAAGGAAGGAGGGGAGTGGGGGAAGCAAGGAGCGTCAGTCTGTCCATTCTGAGACATACTCAACCACTGATATTAAAAAACCCAGCAGGTTGGCCATTTTCACTAGTTAATTTCCATGAGTGTGGGAGATCTTCCCATCTTCTGGTGTCTCCTTCAGTTTCCTTCTTCAAAGACTTGAAGTTTTTATCATACAGGTCTTTCACCTGCTCGGTTAGTGTTACGCCAAGATATATCATATTATTTGTGGCTATTGCAAAGGGGGATGCAAGGAGGGGAAATAGAACAGATTTCACTGGTGGAACAGGAGGGATCAGATGTTGGTTGGTGGAGAAAATACTGGGAGAAATGACTGGAGTTGGGGGCATTTCGGGAGCAAGATGGAAACCTAGTGTAGAGGAGACTCCACGGTATCTGCAAGAGTGACCCTAGCAAAGACTCCTAATAATGGGGGACATGGAGCCTGAACCAGCCCTCTTCTGTGACCAGGCAAGGCCTCATGTGGAGAAACTGGGACACAAACCCAGCCACAAAACTTTCCACCTACATTTTGACCTGCCTGCAGAGTGTGTGGGGACCAGAGCCTAGCAGAATCGTCATGAGAGAGACAAGAAGGATTTCATCCAGCCGCTGATGGGAGTAGGTGCAGAGTCCCACAGCCAAACATTAGGTAGAGCTCTGGGAGTCTGCAGAGGAGCGGGAGGAAGGATCAGAGGAACGAGAGGGGTCAGGAACACCACAGGAACACAGCCCACATAATCAACTGACCAGGGCTGGCAGAGATCAGGGAGCCTGTAGGGGTCTGACGTAGGTTCTCTGCATATATGATATAGCTGAGTAGCTTGGTGCTCTTGTAAGATTCCTAACAGTGGGAGCAGGGGCTGTCTCTGACTCTTTTGCCTACTTGTGGGACCCTTTTCCTCCTACTGGGTTGCTTCATCCAGCCTTGATGTGATGGTCTGTGCCTGGTCTTACTGTAGCTTGTTATGCTGTGTTTGGTTAATGTCCTGGGAGGCCTGCTCTTTTTTGAAGGGAGGTGGGTCTGGGGGAGAGGGAAGGTGAGGGGGGAGAAAAGGAAGGGAGGGGAACTGCAGTCAGGATGTAATATATGAGAGAAAAAGAAAAACAAAACAGTAGACTGGGCTGGAGAGACGGCTCCATGATTCAAAGCACTGGCTCTTCACAGAGAACTGGGGATCGATTCCAGCACCTGTACAGCAGCTCACAACTGTCTGTAACTCCCATCCCAGGGGGTCCAAAGTCCCTTTTGGCCTCCAAGGGCACCAGGAACATATGTGGCACACAGACATATATGCACAAAAACACTCATACACTTAAATAACTAAATAAAATTTTTTGTAAAAAATTAAAGGTGAGCATGTGTGCACACTGCTGTTAGCATGTCTATTCCCATGTGTGCACCCTGCTGTGAGCATGTCTATTCCCATGTGTGCACCCTGCTGGTAGCATGTCTATTCCCATGTGTGCACCCTGCTGNAGCATGTCTATTCCCATGTGTGCACCCTGCTGGTAGCATGTCTATTCCCATGTGTGCACCCTGCTGTTAGCATGTCTATTCCCATGTGTGCACGCACCCTAGCAAGATGAACAGACAGGATGAAGGATTGCAATAATAAGCTATAAGCTAGGATGGAGGAGGAACTACAGAAGGCGAGCTGGAGATACGGAGGGGGGATGGGAGAGGAGGAAAAATGACTAAAATATACATGGAGATGCCACGAATCCAATACTTTACAAGCTGTCTTAGTTCCTATGGTAAACACCATGACCAGAATCGAGCTGGGGAGGAAGGGGTTTATTTGGCTTACACATCTACATTATAGTCCATCATTGAAGGAAGTCAGGACAAGAACTCAAACAGGGCAGGAACCTAGAAGCAGAAACTGATGCAGAGGCCATGGAGGGCTGCTGCTTACTGACTTGCTTCCCCTGGCTTGCTCAGCTTGCTTTCTTATAGGACCACCTGCCCAGGGTTGACATGACTCACAATGGGCTGAGTCCTCCCTGCATTGATCACTTCTTAAGAAAACGCCCTACAGGCTTGCCTACAACCCAATCTTGTGGAAGCATTTTCTCAATTGAGGCTCCTCCTCTCCAACGACTCCAGTTTCTGTATGTTAAGGTAACATAAAACTAGCCAGCATGTATGTTAACCTAAAATCTTAATTTAAGACAAGTATGTGGGTGCTAAAAACCTCACTATTGTCAGACTAGGTATGTAATACTATTGACTGAAATTATTTTATGCATTTTATTACACAGTTGAACACCAATTCCTATATGTAACATATATTAGAATGACTTAGCTTATAAAACATAGCAATGTATAAGTCTCTATAAATACATAAAACTTAGCAGATGATAAAATATTTTCCTTATGAACAAATGTACAGTCAACACAACAGACTACACAGTTTGCACATCCTAACTCCATGGCTCAAGGACAGTGTAAATTGACATGTTTCGGGTTTTTGTTTTGTTCTGGAATTCTCTTGACTTACACTGAACTTATGTTTAGCTAAAAAGAAACCCCACACTCACCATCCTCAGAGGCCTAGGGTCCCCATGATCCCCCACACCTGACACACCATTGTCCAGCTGTGGTGTACTTCAAGCTGCTACTTTATTGTTCCGTACCTCCCATTGCATGTCTCCAACAACAGTGAGTGCCTCAGGAGAGCAGAGGTCTGAGTTTAGGATCTGATAGCTCAGTGGATCACAAAGGCAAAGAAAACAAAATGCAGAATATAAAATGGGGTTGATGATACCACAGGAAGAAAGGTAAAACAAGGGACCAACGCCATAGAGATTCACACTGACTCACCCCCGAGAAATCCATGTATTTGACATCATCTATTCTAGACAGGGACGACATATGGGGACCTCCAAAATCACCCGGCCAGGAAGAGTGTCAGGACAGAACAGGGCAGAGCATTAAGTAGCCAGGAACTTTCCATCCTATAAAACCTTCAGAGACTGGTTGGTGACTAGGTCTGGAACTCAGCACCTACCCGCCCTGTTCCCTTAACCACGCTGCCTTCTTCAAAACAGCAAGAACATGAGACGCAGCTATCACTTCCTGGCTGAGCAGACATAAAAGGGAGATATTCTTAGAGGAAATAGTTGGCAAGAGAAGTTCCCTGGCCAGAAAAACCTCTGGCAGCTGCAGAGCGATTCCCACAGTCATTACAGCACGAGAAGCTACGTGTGTTTCCAGAAAGTTGGACGGGATGGAAGCTACCTCGTTAAAGCTAAAGCAGGTGACTCTGTTTCTGAGGCAATCCAAGACCAGGACACTTCTAGGAACGGCCAGAAAGGGGTGAGGAAGACGCTTCCCATCCTTGTGTAGCTCATGCAGACACCAAGCTTCCAGCATTTCCCAACAACTAAACATAATCACATGTGATCAAAAAGGAAAAGCTGTCATCCCCAAGACACACCTCCAATTGACACGGAAGGAATCAAATGGCATCCAGCTAGCTATTCCTAAAGCCAAACTTAGTGGAGTGGGCCTCTAATCCCAGGGGGTGAGGGCAGGTAGATCAGGAGTTCAAGGCCAACCAAGAACAATCTGAGCTTACATGCTTACATTAGACACTGTCTCAAAAACAAAACAAAACAAAAATTATCTCAAGTGTTGCTTATGAGCCACACACTGTCCTGGCCTCTGGGGCCACAGTCATGAGCATAAGTATACTTTGTGGTCAAGAGGGCTTGAATTTTTTTTTTGAAGTTTTGCAATTCTTAACACAAATTTAATCTTTTAACCTCAGTGAAGAGCAAAGAGGGGCCTCCTCTATTCAACAGGCACAGCCCTGCAACACCACTATCTGTTACAATACGTTACAGAGCTGACTACTTTCACTGTGTTTTTCCTCTGAAAGCTCAAAATGGGCTGCCTTAACCCTTCGTAAGTGGAAGAATGTCTCGAATATTAGTGCTTCAGTAGAGTGTATGGAGAAGACAGAGCAGGAACACTTGCAAGCACACATGGGTGTGTGAAGATGAAAGGATGGAGGAGCTACACCATTATCTTCCTGAAAGAAAATCTTCATGTGGTCTGAAGGCTGGTTGCCACCATCTGTAGACAGATTTATGTATGTTCTTCTTCTCTCTTTATGTGAAACTCTCCATACCCTACATAATATATATGAACATACGTATTTCTTAGATTTATTTATGGCAGGGGAGGGGTAGTTGAGACAGGTCTTATGCAGCTCAGGCTAGGTTGACCTTGAACTCCTGATCCTCCTGTCTCCAATTCCCAAGGGCTAGGATCACAGGCTGCACTGCCAAGCCCAGTTTTACAATCTAATACAATTAAAGAGCCAAGGTGCAGCATGGAAACGGTTAAGAACTCTAGATGGCCCCAGGACTGGCTGTGATAAAGGCTTCCTGGAAGTTGTATACCTCACTTTTAGAATTTCACATCTGAGAAAGATCGTTTTAGGAAGACAAGGTGAAGGGACGCGCCGGAGTCCCTCTGGCCTGAGAGCCTGTCCCTGGAGGGAGCGGCTGTCTCTGTCCCACACCTGTTCCTTTCATCTATAAAATGCTTTTCTTCTCTGCTGATACCAAACAGATTTCTCTGGTTAAGAAAGAAAACAGGAAACATCACTTTCCCTTCTCTTCAAAACAGCCTCAGGGAAACACAGACTCCGAGGCTCTTCCTGTGGGCTTCCTACATCTAAGCTCCTAACGGCAAATTCACTTTCAGAGCCAACTAATACTTCAACCACCTGAAACTGAAGATCCAGGAATCTAAGGGACATAAGAACTACTTCAGTCTTACCAGTTAATTCACTGACACATGCAAGCACCAGACCTGCACTCCTCTCCCTGGGAATAACAGCATTTGAGTTTGGTAAATGTCTTAGTCAGGGCCACCATTGCTGTGATGAAACACCATGACCAAAGCAACCTGGGAGGAAAGGGTTTGTTTGCCTTACACTTCCACATCACTGATCATCACTAAAGGAAGTCAGGACAGGAACTCAAGCAGGGCAGGAACCTGGAAGCAGGAGCTGAGCAAAGGCCATGGAGGTGTTTACTGGCTTGCTCCCCATGGCTTACTCAACTTGTTTTCTTATAGAACCCAGGACCACCAGCCCAGGTGGCCCCACCCACAATGGTCTCCCACTCACCCCACCAATCACTAATAAAGAAAGTGCCCTACAGGCTTGCATATAGCCAGATCTTATTAGGTTAAACTACCTGACCACCAAGCCCCAGGATCCTCTGTCTCCAGCTGATACATCACTCAGACCAGTGCTAAGCTGACAGACACTTGCCCTATCCATGCCTGCACAGTAGGTACTTCACCACTGAGCCATCTCTCCAACCCCTCACATTCCCTTCCTTACAATGGATTTTTTAAATTTTAATTTAAATACAAATACAGCCCTTTCTTCCTTCCCTTCCCTCCTTCCAGCCCCTCCCCATCCCTTCCCTCCAACTCCTTCTTAGACTCTCTCAAACTGATAGCCTCTTCTTCTCCAACTGTTCTGATTACCTAGGTGTATATGATATCTATGTACAAATATATCAATACAACCAGCCAACACTGGTTTTGTTGAGCGTGTATATGGTTTCAGGGCTGACCTCTCTGTATTGAACAACCAATGAGGGAGCTCAACCCTGGGGCAAGGCTTACTCTCTCATCAGTCATTGGTTGCCTATAGTTCAGTGGATTTTGAACTAAATATACTCATTATATTTTTTTTAAGCTCTCTTCTTTGAGCAACTGTTTTTAAGGTTCATTGGCCTTATCATTGTGAAGATTTACCACCAACATTCTAATTAAAAAAGGGACAGCCCTCCACGCTCATCTCATCCCACAAGTAGTCACGAGGGACAAGCAGACTCACTACAAAATCTACCCCTCTGCTAAACCAATACGTCCAGCCTTCCTCATCTAAGTGGTTTTAGCTTTGGGCATTAAGTCATAATGCCATCCCTAATTATAAATTAGAGGAGAAAATACGCAGTAGGAGACAGGCAAGCCTTCAGCCATGGGTCTGTAAATTGCATACTAAAGACTTTGTCACTGAAAGGCCATGGAGGCACAGGCATCAGCAAGAAGGATAAGAAGCCTTCACAACTTCACTCTGCCTCTGACTGAGGAAGGCCTACGAGAGATGCACGGTGCCAAAGCTCACTCTGGACTCAGCGTCACCAACAGAAGTCCCTGTCCTTTAGCAGTTTCCTCCAGATCAGCCAGACAGGGACAGTCATGAGAGCCATGTCTTCTCTCCTACTGTTCCACTGTCCAGAGTTAAGTTAGTGACACAGCATGTCCTCAGTTACCTGCTTTATTTCAAGTATAAGTCACTCTACCTGGCCACCCAGCATTTTCTCTTTTTAAGTTTCTAAATAGGTTTTTATGCAGATGTATCTATGTCTGCTTTGAATATGCACCATGAGCCTGCAGTGCTGTAGAAGCCAGAGGGGGCATCAGATCCCCTGGAACTGAAGTTAAAGACAGTTGTGAACTGCTTGGCCTGAGTAGGAACCACCAAACCCAGGTCCTCGACAAGAGTGACAAGCACTTTGGTTTGGTTTTGTTTTTTGGTTTTTTGAGACAGAGTTTCTCTGTTTAACAGCTCTGGCTGTCCTGGAACTCCCTTTGTAGACCAGGCTGGCCTCAAATTCACAGAGATCTGCCTGCCTCTGCCTCCCAAGTGCTGGGATTAAAGGCGTGCTTGTAGTGTGCCACCACCTCCCGGGCCCCCACCACCTGCTGAGCCATCTCTCCAGCCCTTAAGTCCTTGATTTTACATTGTGCTTGTTGATACAGGAATGTATATGGAAAGCAGAAATAACTGGCTATCTATAAGTTAAAATTTTACTTGTTTTGTTTTTAAGTGCATGAGTGCTTGCCTGCATACATGTATGTATAGCATGTATGTGCCAGGATGCCCGAAGAAGGCATTGGATCCCTGGACCTAGAGTTACAGGTGGTTGTGAGCTGCCATGTGGGTGCTGGGAAGTGAACCTGGGTCTTCTGCAAGAGCAGCCTGAGCTCTTAACTGCTGAGCCGTCTCTCCAACCTCTAGCTACAAAACTAAATAGCTTGTTTTTTTTTTCTTTTTTTTTTTTATTATTATTAAAACATTCGATGTACAACTGCAGGAGATAATATACAGATAGCTTGAACATAGGTAGAGGTACAAATTCTTATCCTAATAGTGAAATGTTTCACTAAAGCTTGCCCAGTGACGGGGCAAAACCCAAACTTATTTTATGCTACAGTCATCCGGGTCCTTCCTGCTAGGTAGCCTCCCTGGATCTGTGGGTTGCAGAGTGATTGTCCTTTGGTTTATATCTAGTATCCACCTATGAGTGAGAACATACCGTGTTTGTGCTTCTGAGTCTGGGTTACCTCACTCAGGATGATCTAAATAGCTCGTTTTAGATAGCTATTTTCACTGCAATCACGGTGCACGGAACATCACTCAGGTCTCCTTTGTCTCCCCATTTAAAGCAAGAAATAAAGAGAGGAAATAAGGTAAGCAGCCTTAAACTTCACCGCTTGTTAAAAATAAAATAAAATAAATAAATACTAAACCAAAACAGAAACTGGCCCAGCTGTGTCTTCAAAGCCCAGGAGTCAGAGGAGATCAAAATGAAACTCACACTGTGTCTACGTGTCTAAATCTAGATACCCAGAAATCCAGGGAATGCAGCCCCGAGTGAGGAGACACCAGGCATTTCCTGCAGAAGCTTCCGGTCACTGTCTCAAAGTTCCAAGACTAGTTAAAAAAGAAGAGGTCATGAATTTGAGAGGGCCATGGGAGTGGAGAGAGGGAAGGGTAGAAATTATGTAAATGTAGCACTTATGTGTGAAATTCTCAAAAAAAAAATACGTAAGTTTTTTTTAAAGTCCTAAGTCTGCTAAAGAAAACTTAGGCTACTTAGCAAGGCTTCTGTCAACACTTAGGCTTCTGCCGGGCCGCTGGCCACAGGGCAACCCACTGCCAGGCTCATGGAATTTAGATTTTAGACAGGCAGGGAAGAGCTTCAGGTTACTATGATGAGCTGAAGAGAAAGGGAAGACATAGGTAAAGTGGCTAGTCCCTGTTTCATAGCGTGGGAGCGTGAGCGTGCGCGCACACACACACACACACACACACACACACACACACACACAATAATTAAATGCTTAATCAACAATATGCTTTTAGGAAAATGCTGTTTCTCGAACTCTTTCCACTTTAAGAGTGAGTTGTCAACATCACTGACCACACAGCAAACCACTGGGTTCCCTCTGCACCCCTCAGCAACTGAGTCCCTGAAAACCCTCTTTTCACCATCTGAAGACAAAGCAGAGACCAGACCACGGAGGCTTCCCATGGGCTGAGAAGTCAAGTCTCAGACCACTCCTCTCCCACCAGGAGATGGCTCCTGAAGCAGGTCTAGAACAGAGCTCCTGGGCAGCGACCTGCAGGAGAACTCTCAGAACTGCATGAGTTTCCTAAGGACCTAGAGAACTCAGCCTTCTGAGGGCTGGGGGCTGAGGGTGTGGTGTGACCACTGCTTGCTCAGCACCTGAGTCCCTCCTTGCGGCCACCAAGCCCTGACTGAAGGAAGGAGAAGAGCTCCTGTTTGTAACCCCAGCAGCTCACCCTCCTGCCTCAGTGTTAGGCTAAAAGATGGGACTCAGTCTAAACCACTGCGGCAGAGGTCCCTGTGTGACTGCATGTACTGTGTACGTATGTTTCTAGGGCTTCAGGCACTCATCAGTTCTGAGAGGAAGAAGAGGAGGAAGGAGGTAGCGACCAGCAGCCCCTGGGGACCATACATAGGACCAACTGGAATGAGGCTAACCCCGGGGACCATAAAGAGGACCTGACTGGAATGAGGCTAACACTGGTGGTGCAGTGGCCAGGGGCTCTGAGTCTGGAGGCACACTTTCTGTTACTCTCATGACAAAATCCTTTTGGTTGGAGATTTGACTTGGATTTTCTCATTCTTGTGCCCCAAATCATATCTGACTAGTAAAATTAGTGTCTTCTGATATATTCATCCTTTGTCATACCTGAGAGTGTGACAGTTTTCAAACCCAGTTCTATCACCAGTTAATCTCGGACTCGCCTACCAGTATAGCCTTCCTGCTTCAGAGCTCCGTGAAAAGTTGATGTGAGCCAGCAGAAAGAGCTGCTCACAGAGAAGTTTTCAAACAAGAGTTTAAAAAAATGCTTTCACTGGGTCTCAAGTACCTCAGGCTAGCCTCAAACTCCCTACATAGCCTGGGCTATTTGAGACTCAGCAAAAGCATGACCTTGAACTTCTGATCCTCCTGCCTGCGCCTCCTAAGTGGGACAACAAACACGCACCATACCTGGTTCACAACCTGCTGGGGTCAATCCCAGGCCTTTGCACATGCTCAGCAAGTGTTCCACACAGACTGGCTACATCCTCAGGCCCCTTAAAGCCTTTCACCACCAATGCTCGTCTATTTTCAATAATACTTTTAACAGTTCTTCTACCCTGAGTTCACATGTATATGTTACATTTCCAGAAAAGAGAAAAATTATCCTTTGAGGCATTTCTAAAAGAAAGCCAAAGTCTGACTGACATTTGCTGGTTGAGTAGCTCTAAGAGATACGAGTAAGACCCATCCTATAACCCTCTCAAACCCCGTGATTTTGTCTAAAATTCACTAGTGTTTCCAAGAGAAGTATTATAATTTGATTAGTTGCTAGTTAAAAATTGACATGCCTTTTCCTAAACAAATATATTTGTTTGTAAGCTGGCTAATTATCTTACATAAATAAATGATTTTGTTCATCCCTGACAGAATCAGAACTCTCAATTCCTGGCCAAGGCAAAAACTCAGAGATACGACGTGTGTGTGTGTGTGTGTGTGTG
>LZPO01007958.1:332126-343350 GCA_001675575.1 Neotoma lepida
GTGTGTGTGTGTGTGTTTATCATGAAATTAGGAAGGGGCTCATGAGAGGGGAGGAAAAGATCTCAAGGGAGGTGGGACATGGAGAAGGCAGTGGAATATCTGTGATAAAAAAGAAGAAGTTGGAATTACGTGTGGAAAGGNAGGAATCCTGGAGCAGAGGAATGGGGTATGGGAGGGGATGGGGGCTATGAATGAGAACCAAGTATCATGACATAAATGCATGATATCACCATATTGAAACCCATCGCTTTGTACGATAACCTAAAGAATTAATTTTTAATGGTGAGAAATATTCTCTCACCTATTTTNTAGTCTCACAGCTCTAGACACACAAACATCCCTCACGCTTTCGTCTGACCCTGGCATTCCAGCCTTACAAGGCCTAGCGAGGAAGGATATTGCAATCAGAAGCACTATGTTAAGGCATAGCACAAGTTATCAATTATTGGAATATTTTAAAGAATTATGATCAGGGCTTGGGGATGTATAGCTCAAGCGTAGAGCACTTGCTGAGCATGCAGGAGGCCTTGGTTTTGATCTCCAGCACAGGAGAGGGAAGAGAAGGAGGAAGGGGGAGGGGAGGGGGAAGGGGAAAATAATTAGACAAGATTCATCAGAATATTAAAGAAGGGGACACCAGTTCACAAACTCTTTGACAATATTATGCAAATAATAAACCCTGGGACCTCGTTTTCCTTATATGTAGAGTGAACACAATAATGATGCCTACATCACATGGTCTAGATTAGAAAATATGCGTTTAATGGCCTTGGCATGGCAGAGCCTGGGGCAAAGCAAGTGCTCAAATAGATGTAGTATTAAGATTATGAGACAAGCAACAATGGACATCACAGAAAACCCACAATCAGATGTCACCACCAGAGCAAAATGCTCCTGGTGCCTGAGCCCCTGCCAGAACCATCTCCAGAGACTTTGTCAACAGCTCTTCCACACACATCAGACTCATCTGGGAACACTAGCAAGCACTTGCTAATTGTTGACATGTGGGTTCTTTCAGAAACATCTGAACTCTTTTAATACATGCAAAAGAAATCAATTTTTTAGCAGGCAAACAGAAGGCATAACAAAGGAGTGTTGCGACACCAAAATAAATCAATTAAATTGAAAAAAAAGTGGCTAAGTAACCACCTACAGATGCCATGTGAGAACACCACTTCCACNAGCCAAGGCTTTTTGTCTTTTCTCAAAATGGAGCAGATAAAACCCACAGAGAAACTGCACCGCTGTGCTTGCATCCCAGGGGAAGGATGGACATGCCTATCTAACTCTGTAAAATGGACATCAGTGCCCACAACGAATGCTTGGCCAGTTAAGGTTCTGAAATACCAAGAGAGGTTTGCAAAGCATGGCCTCATTTCCAAAGTCCCTTGGGGTCTCTGCAATGCTCTTGATTGCTCCATTCAGGATTTGAACTCTGACCTAATGTCAAGAGGTGAAAGCTAACAGGAGTGAAGACTTCAGAGTTTGCAGAACTGAAAACCATGTGCTGTAAGGAAGAAGCTGGGGTGTGTCCGTGTATNATGGTTGCTGCAGCTAGTCTTTCTTGCTGGACTATCTTTGGATCGCCAGTTCCCAAATAATAACCTGGAGAATTATTATTAATTATGAAAGCTTGGCCTCTAGCTTAAGCTTGTTTCCAACTAGCTCTTATAACTTAAATTAACCCATATTTTTAATGTACGTTCTGCTGTGTGGCTCTTTACCTTCCTCAGTACAGCACCTCTGACTTGCTCCAAGTCTGCTGGCGAAATCCATACTCCTAGATTCTTTTCCTCCTCCTCTCCCTCCCCGGAAATCCCATCTATCCTCTCCTGCCTAGCTATTGACCATTCAGCTCTTTATTAAACCAATCAGAAGGCACCTTGGCAAAGACACATCTTCACAGTATATGAAAAGATTATCCCGCAACAGGTCACATCTGTTCTCTGAGCCTGGTGCACTTCATACTCAATCCACCCATGGGACAGTCCAACAAATAGCCACTCTTACAGACAAAAGACCTGAGACTTATGTCACTTTCATCTCACTACGACCACTATACCTGACAGGAAGCCTTTAATGCTGATAGTCAAATAAACAATGTGATATATAATCATTTTAAATGTCAGCATGGGAATGTAAAACTATGTCCTAAGGAAATAAGCTTATGCATCAAAAATACTGTATTCACAGTTATACAGCATTGCTAATAAAGTGAATGTGGAACAAGAGCAGGTTAGTGGTGGCATGGACCTTAGTCAGTGACTCTTATGAACATGAAACAAAGGCTGGAGGGATGCTGAGCAGTTAAGAGTGCATACTGCTTTTGTAGAAGACCCAAGTTCCATCCCCAGTACCCATATCAGGCAGCTCACAACCACCTATAACTCCAGCTCCAGGAGATCTGTTGCCCTCTTATGGCTTCTACCAAGTATTGCACTCATGTGCACATACCCACACACAGACATACATATATACACATCATTTTCAAAAGAAGATGTAATAATATAAAATTATTTATATGATGACATTAAAATGCAAGATAACAACCAGGTGTGATGGTGCACACCTTTAATCCCAGCACTCAGGAGACAGAGGCAAGTGGATTTCTGTGAGTTCAAGGCCAGCCTTGTCTACATAGTGAGCTCCAAGACAGGCAGGGCTACAAACAGAAACCCTGTCTCAAAACACAAAAGTAAAATAAAAATAAAATAAAAAGCAAAATAATATTTCTATGATGCTGTATGCAGTTGCTATGATGTATTAGCTAGACAGAACAGCACACAGGAGACTGAGGCAGGAGAATCACAGATTGAGGCCAGCCATAGGGGAAAAACAACAATTGGAAAAGGAGACTTGTGTGGTCAAAACTACGGGTGTTTCTTCTGCTTTCTTAGTCCGATAGAGCATTATTGTAAATGAAAAAATAGAACCCTATAGCAATGAATGACATTTGCTCTTAGGAAAATGCACCAGAAGGGAAATTATGTGAAAAGCTTTTTCAAACAAGAGGTAATAATGGCACCGTAGGTTGAAGGCAAGGCAGAGAAAGAGAGAGCAGGGGCAGCTGAGCAGAATGCATGGCCAGAGGCTAGAGATGGTCTCATGTTTTCATTGATCTTTTCCTACTGGTTTATAGCGTAAGAAATTGCTGGCTCAGTTGGTAGAGTGCTTGCCTAAGGGGCCAAGCTCTAGGTTCAGCCCCCCAGTGCTGAGTAAAACTGGATGTAATGGGGTAGGTCTGTAATCCCAGCACTCAGGAAGTAGAAGCAGGAGGATAAAAGTTCAAGGTGACCCTCAGCTAGAGAGCAAGTTCAAGGACAGCCTTAATTATGTGAGAACCTGTCTCAGCAAAGAACATGGGCAAGGGAAGAGAGGAAAGTGTCTCTCATGTTCTCCACAGAGAGACACAGCAGAGTCCGTACACCCACAGCTTCTCAACCACTCACCTGGCTGGGCCAGTGTCTTACGGTTTCTATTTTCTGCAACGAAACACCATGACCAAAAACCAAGTTGGGGAGGAAAGGGTTTATTGGGCTTACATTTCAGCATTGCTGTTCATCACTGAAGGAAGTCAGGACAGGAACTCAAACAGGGCAGGACCGTGGAGGCAGGAGCTGATGCAGAGGCCATGGAGGGAAGCTGCTTACTGGCTTGTTTCCCCTGGCTTACTCAGCCCACCTTCTTATGGAACCCAGGACCAGCAGCCCAGGGACAGCACCACCCACCATGGGCTGGGCCCTCACCATTGATCACTAATTTAAGAAAATGTCTTACAGCTGGGTCTCATGAAGGCATTTCCTCAGCTGAGGCTCCTTCTTCTGATGACTCTAGCTTGTGTCAAGTTGTCACACAAAACCAGCCAGTGCAGCCAGTATCTCATCTTTCAGGACATCTCAATGGAAAANGCGTATATAGAAATTCATGAAGCCTGTTAGAATTGGAATCCACCCATCTTGGCAGAGGCTAAGATTGGAATGGAGCCCTTCATGACAACCTTATCAAGATTTGGGGCCTGCTTGTTTCTAGGTACCACATTCCAGGAGAGGGCTGCCACTGAACCACATTTTTGGCCTTAGTTACAGTGTCAGATTAAGCAGAGATTTGGCTTCCTTCATATTATAATTTCAGTTTATCAAACTAGAACAGGTATTGTATTGAACAATCTTAGCAATAAATGACAGAATGCTGACAGAGATAAAATGCTGACCTCTTCTAAATAGGAATTGTCTATAGATGATAGGCAAATATATGGGCCTCAACTCAGCTTCCCAAACGCTCCCAAATCCACCCATCTACTCTCAACAATGAATGTCACAAGACCCAGTAACCCAGTATTTTTCCTGTTAAAAAGGTCTACAGTGGAGAAAACAAAATTGTCCTTAAAAAGTCCTGTCTTCACAGCTGCTTCACACAGACTTTCATTTCCCCAAAGGCAAAGACACCTGCCCTAGATGTCACTTCCACTCAGAGCTGTCTGTACAGGGAGACAACAGGACACTAGATTTTGAATACACACTTACTTCCTCCTGGACCANGGAAGAGCCTGTCTTTGCGAGGTAGAACTGCTGAGACACTGTGAAAACAGCGTGGCGAGGAACAGAGGGGTAGGTGGGTGAAGGAGACTGCAGAANATTCTCCAGAAAAGCAGGCTGTTCCTACTGCAAGCCAGTGCTCCACGTCTCTTGAAATGCTGCCTCTCTATTGTCAGTTGTCTCGTGGCCATGGCAGAACACCTAACAAACTCGATTGGAGGGAGGAAGGGTCTAGCTGGGTTCCGAGTTGAGGGTGCCATGGTGGAGAAGGCACNGGTGGCAGGAGATGGAGCAGCTGGCCATTAAGCAGAGCCGAGTGAATTCTCCTCAGCTTTCTCTCTTCTCTATACACAGCTGGGGACCCCAGTCTGTGCAATGGTGTGGCCCACATTTAAGATGGGTCTTCCATCTCAGTTAACCTGATGTAGAATCTCCTTCACGGATGTCCAGAGCTTTGAATCCTTGCTGAGTCTAGATCCTGTCAAGGTGACACTCCATATCAACCACACAACCTCCTACGGCGCTATCATTTCTACAACATTCTATAATTTCCTCTTGCTTCTGATACAAAGAATTATTGAGGGGCCAGTAAGATGGCTCAGTAGGGAAAGGTACTTGCCATCAAGCCTGGTGACCTGAGTTCAATCCCCAGGACCCACATGGTGAAAGGAGAGAACTGACTTCCACAAGTTGTCTTCTGATCTCCACATGCATACCATGACATACACATGCACATACAAATAAATAAATGCAATAAAATTTTAAATTAGCAAAAAGGTATCACTGTCATGTTTATAAAAACAAAAAGATGTTTATATTTACCATCCCCTCCACTTACAGGCAAACACATATTTGTGTAAAGACCCAGCCAGCACGTTGGCTTTTCAGCAGTCATATTACCAACCTACATTAAGTTTACGTGGTATTCTCACAGTTCAAAATCATTTGGTTTTAAGTTATGAGTATTTTCTTCTAACAACATTGAGCTAAGTTTTTTCCCTTTACTGTATTCTTATCAATCTATTCTTTGGCAAAAGATGGGAAAACAGGAAGAGAGATCTCAGCAATGTGACTCTCTACCCCTCACTCCTGCTTGCCACACCTGCCACCAAACTGACCCCCTTATTCATGATTCTGTCTAGTGTGGTTTTGATCAGTCACACTAGGTATGTTCCACTTCTGAATATTGAATAGTCACTCATTTCTTCCTTCCAAATAATGGAAGTGTCAGC
Source organism: Neotoma lepida (assembly GCA_001675575.1). NCBI lineage: Eukaryota > Metazoa > Chordata > Mammalia > Rodentia > Cricetidae > Neotoma > Neotoma lepida. The sequence continues at coordinate 337,894 of LZPO01007958.1, forward strand.
TTTCTTTCTCCCCAGCCCCCAACTAAATGTAGCAGTTTGTATGTGAAATGCCCCCCACCCGGTGCCCCATCCCATGTGTTTGAACATTTAGTCTCCAGCAGCTGGTGCTTCAGGGAGGAGTGGAGTCTAGCAATAAAGTGGGATCTGGGACAAGCCTTGCAGTTTATAGCCTTGTGGGTTCCCTATCTCCTCTCTGATTTCTGGTCCATCAAGACACAGCTGTATGCTCTGGCAAGCCTTCTCCACCATGACGGATTGTAAGCCCGAAAACGGTGAGCCAAACAAACCCCCCTTAGGTTGTCGTTCCTCNTTACTCTGTCTCATGACAAGAAAAATAACCACCATGCAGAGCCTCCCTGATGCTACTCTTAGGTTGGTTGTTTCTCTTTTCCATCCACAACTAAATCCATTCGTAGCCAATGAGTGCTTGACCTAGAAACAAAACTAAACATGCTGTCATCTATCCAATGGTTCTCTTGTAAAGCAAGGAAACAGGAGTGGTTAAATGCTTTAAGCTGTAACTTAAATCCTATTTAAGAAATAGGATGTAGTGTGGTCACTGTGCTCACTCAGCAAATATTTACTGAGCATCTGGGATGTGCCAAGCACCCTAAGGGACATTTATACAAGAGTGAAGATGAAATTATGTGTGCTTACAAGGAGCTTGGCCTAACTAACCCCTAGGAGAAACAGAAGCCACGCACAATCGAGCACTGAGGGAAAGGAAAGTGACCATTGTGCGTGGCATGGATAATGTGATGCCACTGCATCTTACATGAAGACCGAGTTCCACAATCAGAACTAAGGTGTAAACTGAGTGTTTTTAAACTACCTTGTATGCATTAGAATTGCATCAGGAAGTGTAAGGCGTAGTGTCACTGAAGTAGGAGCTGCACTAGTGAGAGGAGGCAAACCTCCCCATTACTAAAATTGATACTCTCCTCTTTATTTTCTAAACGAAATGTTAAACTCTAAATTTGACTCTTTTGGCTTCACAAGAAAAATTGAGCCTCTAGATTTCTNGTATTCCTCTCATTGCTGTACACATAATGATTCCTGCCCTCCAAAACACACACGTGAACAAACTTACTGTTTATTCTACTCTGTTGCTGTNACAAAATGCGCGACCTGAGTNTTTCANGACAAAGACAGACCTAGTTAGCTCACAGTTTTGGAGGCTCCATCTATATGGCTACTCCAGAGGGCAAGTCTGGCTGCGTCACAGCATGGGAGAGAACAGAGAAGGCTCAGCACGAAGTAAGCCCACTTCCTTCTCCCAGGGACTAACTCACCCCAGGAGGACAGCACAGTCCAGTGACCCAACCACCTCCCACCAGGCTCCANNTCTNAAGTTCCCACCACCTCGCAGCTAACTTGTCCCAGCACCTCACAATGTCTTCAGAGGTAGAAACGTGTTACTATCAAGTATTGCTCTTAACACGCCACCAAGAACAACTCGTGTTTCGGGTTTTCAGAATTATTTTATATTCATAGAACTACACTCCAGTAGTTACCATAAAGAAAGAAGGAAAACCCTGACAGTGTCATCTGAAAGCAGGGTAGATAACAGTAGGTGATTATGTGATTGGATCTAGAATCTATTTCCACAGTGATAGTTCTCAAAACATAAAATCGCATTCCCCCATGTATTATCAATCTCCTGGTATTAACTGAAAAATGGCATCTGATAGACTGCAGCCATACACTTAGAATTCTCACATTGGAGATTTCCATCTTTTCTTTGCGATAACAAAGGACTGACTGACTGACTTTCTTTCTTTCTTTCTTTCTTTCTTTCTTTCTTTCTTTCTTTTTGTTTGTTTTTTAACAAAGGACTTCCTTCCTTCCTTCCTTCCTTTCTTTCTTTTTTTTGTTTGTTTTTTCAAGACAGGGTTTCTCTGTGTAGCCCTGGCTATCCTGGAACTCACTATGTAGATGAGGCTGGCCTTGAACTCATAGAGATCCACCTGCCTCTGCCTCCCACGTGCTGGGATTAAAGGCCACACTGCTGCCAGGCTCACAGTGGACTCTTTACTGGCTCTCCACCACTACCTGCTACAAAGAACTTTCTTAAATTGGACTTTTATTACCAGAAATCATTGTTCCCTATTTGATACAATTCTGAAGGATACATTGTTACATTTTATGTAATCTAAAGGAAGCTACTAGACAAATTTGTGACAAATTTTATAAATTTGGCAGATATTCTACAATGTCAGCATCAGCTTACAATGAAAGGTTTTCTAAGTCTTACTTCCTGTGCCTCTTGACTACTCCACAGGAACTGGAAATGCCTTCTTCACCAGCTCCTTGGCTGTTCATGCTCCAGATGCAGTATGGGAATTGGGGCTGATTCTGGGAGAAGTGAAAGAGATGGTGGTGAACTTCATATAACTCAATTCTGTTTAAGAAATGGCTCACTCAATAGAATGCCCACACCATAGCAACGATATGGTGCTTATTTCTATACATAATTTCCAACTAGTATTTTTAAATTATTTCATACATGAAGAAAGAAAAACCTATAATCATGTAAATGTTTCTCTTAATGTCTACCAAAATGCAAGTGAGCTGAAAAAACGGGAACCTCTCTCTGGATGATTCATGGTTTACTGAAATAGCCACACTCTTGAGTTTAAGCTTTGCAATCTCTTCTTATGTTTCTGTTTTGTTGTTTTGTTTTGGACCCAATTTTCCTATTGATTTTGCAAATGGAACACTCCCAAACTGGATAGCATCTCCACACCTAGATGCATATCATTTTTTTCCATTTTTGACAAATAGAAAAAACAACAAAGAACCATATAAATGAGGTGACTCACCCATAAATCCTANCCTCCCCACCCTCTCCTCTCCGTATTGCATCAGATGTCAATTGCTGAGCGTAGTAATCTTCCTCTACCAGAGATTTGTCTGGGGCAGGACCAGTTAGCAAAGGTCGTCAGTGTCTGAAGATGATAAACAGAAACAGAAATGTCTATTACCTCACACTGTAAAATGTCCTTATTTTGTCATTAATCTCTTATTATGCCTAGTTTATAACTTAAACTTTGCTGTGGGTGTGTATGCATAAGAAAACACAACACAGTTAGCATCAGGTTCTGCATTATCCACAGTTTCAGGGACTTTGGATCACATCACCCATCAATAAAGAGGGGCTACATAAAAACTGTCTGTAGTAACNCTGCCTAATTTCTGATAACATACAAAAAAATCATATTGCAATAGAAAAATAGAAAATAATGACTCATCATGGAAAAANGCACGATTATCCTTACAGAGTACATGCTCCCATCACTATGATGAATCTTTTCAGCATTCACTATTCATGTATATTTGTAGAGATAATAGATTTTCNAATGAAAAATTTAAATCCTCTCTGAACTGTGTAGAAACCAGCTTTTCTCTCTAAATAATTTATNATTAACATAGTCTCAAGACTGAAGTGAGAGGTATAAGATTGTGATACAGTAGAGGTGCAGAAATGCTGCCATTTATTTATTTATGTGTTGTGTGCATTACATGCAGGGGCAGGTGCATGCCATGATACGCTTCCAGGGCACAGTCCATCCTGCAGAGTAGTCAAATGGGAGCTCACCCCAGAACTGAAGCAGAAACCATAGAGGAATACAGACCACTACCTCACTCCCTCTCTCACTGACGCATGCTCAGATAGCTTCCTCTAACAGACCAGACGGCCTGCCTAGGGACGGTAGCACCCGCAGTGTGCTGGGCCCTGCTACATTAACTAGCAATCAAAACAAGTTCTTATAAATACGCCCACGGGCAATCTGATTGAGGCAATCCCTCCATTGATGCTCCTGTTCCCCAAGTGACTCTCGTGTGTGTCAAGTCCATAATAATGACTAACCAGTACACACTGTGTGGGATTCAGGGATTGAACTCAGGTCAATGGGCTTGATGGCAGTCAACTTTATACACCGAGCCATCTGGCCAGCCTGGAAATGCCATGTTTCGGGAGTCTCAGCCATCACTGGCTGTAACATTCGTCCTCACACCAACACTGCAGTTTGCACATGGTTTGTCCCTAGTGAACTTGTTTTCTAGTTTCATACTCACTATNGCAGTGCTCTGATGTGAGGAGTCTTTGANGGGTATTTGGGTCATGGAGACTCCACCCTCGTGAAGAAAGTCATGTGGTGGATTGTGAGAGAGACCAGCTAGCTCCCTCTTATTCCCTCCAGGGTACTCTTGAGCAGGGAGAAATGAGGAATTTGTAGATAGAAGGATAGAGGAGAGAGACAGATAGAAAATACAGGAGAGCCTGGGTCTCAACCCACCAGCCCCTTCTGTCCCTACTAAAGGGCTTTTTAAAGTAATGCCAAGGAGTGAGGCAAAAGACCTCCCCCAGCACAGCCAAGTGTAGACCATCCCAGACACCTGGTGACCTTGCACATGGTCCAGCCATCCCCTAATGCAGCCCTGCTGTGTAAAGCAAGCTCCGATCTCACTAGGAAACCTTTGTGAGCTCCCACAGGATTGGTTATCTCAAAGAGTCGTCATGAACATCTGATCTCTGTCATCCCCTAATTTGCAGTGTTCCTTCTTGTGCTCCCGCTTGTCACCATGTCTGCTTGTCACCATGTCTGCTTGTCACCGTGTCTGCTTGTCACTGTGTCTGCTTGTCACCATGTCTGCTTGTGCTCCTGCTTGTCACCATGTCTGCTTGTCACCATGCCTGCTTGTCACCGTGTCTGCTTGTCACCATGCCTGCTTGTCACCGTGTCTGCTTGTGCTCCCGCTTGTCACCATGTCTGCTTGTGCTCCTGCTTGTCACCGTGTCTGCTTGTGCTCCCGCTTGCCACCGTGCCTGAAGCAGCAGAGGTTCTCTCCGGACACCACCCAACCTTGGCTTTGTGCCTCTAGAACTGTGACCTTAACAGCCCTCATTTTCTTTAAGGGTTCCTAGTCTCAGGTGTTGTAATCACAATAGAAGTGGACTAAGATGACCAATAAGAAAGAAAACGATCTACTAATTAATGTACCATGAACTCTCTTTTTTGAAAAGTTTTTTTAAATGTGTGTACATATGTGTGGGCTTGTGCATGTGTCTGCAGAGTCCAGAAGAGGGTATCAGATCCCCTTGTGGTTTCAGTCTGCTCCTAGATAAAACCTTCCATCTTAGTGGAAAACTTGTTAAGACACTTTTCTAAAGGAAAGTGGAACTTGCATCCTGCAGGGAAGTTCATTAAGCTTAGAAAGCAAACAACTCAGAAGCTTCAAGAAGTTCCTAAAACTGACCAGATTCACTAGGCCCCTCCCTCCCCATGTGTGAGCAGTAAGAACTCCTAAGAGATACTCTTAGACCAGTTGGCTGCCTNGAAGAGGCTCATACCAACTGAGCTGCCTGGAAAAAACTCTGCAGCTATTGATCTGCCTTTGGGCTGTGCAGTGCACTCTAGGTTTCCAGCTTTTGTGAGCTGTCACCCACGCTGC
>LZPO01007958.1:362376-385014 GCA_001675575.1 Neotoma lepida
GAAGGAGAGAGAAACAAAGAAAGAAAGGGGAAAAGGGAAGGAGAGAGGCAGGAAGGCAGGAGTGGGAAGGAAGGGGAAAATGGACTGAGTTGGGAAAGGAGAGTAAGCAATGCCAACTCCAAGAGGAAGACTCACAGTCAGGTGACCAGGCTATGCCCACTTCCAGCTGGCTTGGATAGCAGTCACCATCAGAAATGAAGGTGGAGTGTGAGTGTGTGTGTGTGTGTGTGTGTGTGTGTGTGTGTGTGTGTGTGTGTGTGGTTAGGAACTCAAGGGCCTATTCTCATTTGCAAACCCAATGTTACATGGTCATTTAAAGGTCCTGAGGTGTGCAACAATTATGCCTATGTTAACCTCAGCCAGAGTTTCCAAGCTTATTTGAATACAAACAAAACACTTCCTGCCAGCCCATTAACACTCTGCCAAACAAGTTTCTCCCCACCCAAGTTAGGGAACTGTAGATAAATGTTTGATATTTTCTTTCTTAAATTACCTTTCTGATGTTTTAATGTATTTTTCATTTTATTTATTTACTTATTTATTTTAATGTAATCCTAATAATTAGCAAAAAATTCTCTCACTTTGCTTGTCCCTCTGTCCAATTCCTTATTTGGTGGCACAACATCTTTAAAAGTAAGATAGTGCAGGCAAAGAACAAGGCATCCTAAATAATAAAACATTTATTATTACTCATTTTTAAGACAGGTTTTCTCTGTCACCCGGCAACGTTTTTTAAAGTAACCAAACAGAATGTTTATAAGTCAAAAATAAAAGTAGACAGGAGTGGTCACAGAAGAAAGAAATGTCTACACCTGAAGAAAGAATTTGCAAATGGGAAGGCAGACACAAAGGAATTCTGAACATATCCCAAATAGAGTTGAAAATATGAAACAAAAGTTGAAAGAGTGAGATTTAGAGCCAGTAAGATGGCTCAGGGCCAAGTCTGATGACCTGAGTTCAATCCTGGAACCCACATGATGGAAGCAGAGAACTGACTCCCACAAGTTGTCCTCTGACTTCCACATATGAGCNGTGGCTCATGCACACACACACAAAACAGTGAAGTCTAATTATCATTCCAGAACAAGGTANTGACGTAAAGGAATAAGGAAGAAATAGTATCTATCAAGATAACAGCTGTGTATTGGTCACATCTATCGCTGGAACAAAATACTTGAAAAAATCAACTTAAGAGGAGGGATTTCCCACTAAAAGNAAGCAAGAAGCCAGGCATGGCGGTACAGTTCTGCAATTCTAGCACTTGGGGGTGGCAGAAAAGATCAGGAGGCTGAGCTTAAATAAACTCCATCTCAAAAACAAAACGAAACAACAACAAAGGAAGCAAATGAAGGAGGGAGGTGTGACTCAGCAGAGGGCTTGCCTATCAAATGGGAGGTCCTAGGTTTTCTTTCTAGCACCACAACTTAAGTGAATAAATAGCAAATGTTAAAGTGGATATTTTAAAAATTCAAATGTTTAAAGCTGTTACTCTCAAAATAAGAAAAACAGAAGGGACTTGCTCTTTAGTTCAGGATGGCTTCCAACTCTCCCTCTCCCTGCCTTAGCCTACCAAATGCTAGGTTACAAGCCTGTCCCACATTCCTGGCCTACTGTATTGCTAAGGTTGTTTTGTTCCTGCTTCTCGTCTGTCCTGACTGTATAGAAACAGGATGGTTCCTGTGCTTGAGCAGTTTGTTATAGCATACAAAGGGCTCCCAATAACTATTGACAGTGGCAGGACCACCTTTCTTTTGCCAGTTCTTAAGCCAGAAAATTCAGGAGAAATCCAACGAACGCTTCATTCCTTTGATGATCAATTTGATTCTCTTCTCTTTTTCACAGTAGCTGAGCCCTTTGGCAACCTCATTAACTGTGCATGAATGCCCCAGTTTTCCTGCCAGCACTTGATACTGCCAGTTGGAAGTAACCAATCTAGTCATTATGCAATTCTTTTTTTTTTTATTTTAAAGATTTTTATTTATTATGATACAATGTTCTGTCTGCATGTATGCCTGCAGGCCAGAAGAGGGCACCAGATCTCATTACAGATGGTTGTGAGCCACCATGTGGTTGCTGAGAATTGGAACTCAGGACCTCTGGAAGAACAGTCAGTGCTNCTAACCTCTGAGCCACCTCTCCAGCCCCATTATGCAATTCTTACATCCTAAGAACTGTTTGCATGATCCAAGGTCATACAGATTTTTCTTCTATTTCTTCATTTATAGCCTTGCTTTTTTAAAATTTATTTGTTCACTATTTCATGCACATATAATGTACTGTGATCATAATCCCTCCCAATTCTCTTCTTTCTCCCACTGAACTGCTTCTTTTCCACAAGTTCCCTCCTACTTTCATATTTGTGCATGTACGAATGACGGGGCCAGAAGTCNACTTTGGGTGTCATCCTCTACCATGTCCCTCATTTTTATTTCTAATTTTTTAAGACAGCTTTCTCTGTGTCATTTTGGCTGTCCTTGAACTGCCTGCCCAGTGCTGGGACTGAAGACACGTGCCACCACACCCGGCTCCCACATTATTTTTTGAGACATTTCTTACTGAACCTGGAGTTTATTGCCGTTTCAGCTGGATGGGCTGGCCAGCTAGTCCATGAGGTCCTCCCATATCTGGCTCCTATATGGGGACTGCAGGTACTCACTGCCACACCCAGCTTTTATGTGGGTGCTGGGGCTCATACCCAGGTTCTTATGACACAGCAGCCTTTTCCCCTGCCCTTCTTCAAGTAACTTTTAAATAGAGATAACTGTCATTTGCTGTTTTTTTTTCCTCAACCTAAAATTCTGAACATGTCCCCTAGAAAGCTGTTTTTAGCTCCTAAAACAATCTCAATGTATTTGCAAAACTGCAGAACCAGCCAATTGGCCCCATACAGCAGCCCAGAATTTATAAAGTACGTCCATATACATCATTGCAGGGCCCTTTTCTTCTTTCTGCATTTCTCCGTCTGTCTCTTTCAGAAGAATGTGTCATCTGCTTACCAAGTTTCTGGTCTAGGAATTAATATGAAGAAACCTCTGACAAGAGTTCACAGTTAATACACCAACAAGGCACACAGAAATACAAAATAAAAGGTATAAGTCACACAGTACAATGGACTCAGTGGGACCACTTGCATGCTCTGGAGGCCAGATTCAGTTTGAACACTATTTATTTGGGAAGATGTTGGCAAAAGCTGGGTTAATGTCAATTCTGGNTTGGTTGTTGTTACTTTTTTTTTTGGACAGGTTTTCACAATGTAGCCCAGTACAGATTCAAAGTAGTCATCCTTCTGCCTCAGATTCTCCAGTGCTGGGATTACCAATGTGCGTCACCATAGCCCAGCATGCTGAATATTAAAGTTAACAAGTCAGTATCTAAAAACACAAAACCTAGAGCTCAAAGATGGAACAAGCAGGGTGTTGGGAGCCACTGCAACCTCCTATTGCTGGTACCCCGGGACAGTTGGGGAGTGACAGAAAACAAGGCTGCAGAAGTGAGCAGATCCTGGGTTTTAAAAATCCTCATAGCATTTTCCAAAATGAATATGGAAATCTTGCAAGGGAAACCCCCACACTCAGAAGGCTGAGGTAGGAGGGCTGCCATGAATCTGAGGTCAGCCTATTCTGTAAAGTGAGACCCTGTCTTGAAAGAAAAGAAAAAAAGGAATAGCAGTCCTGGAAGAACGCATAAAAACTGAATTAGAGCTCATCTCCACAGTAACGAAGGATCTGTGAGAGCTAGCATTCTAGTTGCTTCTCTTCAATGACTCTAGCTGAGGCACAGCCCAACCATGGCTTAGAACAGGGCCGAAAGCGGTGCAGGAAGTAACTAGGACTGTTGGTCTGGGTGTGAGATGTAGAATAAAGGCCAGGGGAAAGAATGGGAGGAAGACTACAATGATGTCAAGATGGGCAGAGAGAGGCAATGACTCCAGCAGGTGAAGAGACAGGAGAGGGTGAGGAAGCAAGGAGTAGGGAAGGCCAGAGGGAGGTGAGGGGAACAGATAGGCTTGGTGAAGTATCTCTTGCCAGGAAACTCATGAAGTGGATCACTTAATACTGGAAACATCACTGCGAGGTAAGTTCATTCCTTTTATTTGAGGAAACCGGGGCTCTTGTCAGTTAATGTAAAGTCTAACCAGTCTAGCAGATTGGTTATGTATCTTTGACTCCAAAATCTGCCACTTTCCCAGCACAGTGTCCCACCTTTCAGTNTGAAGTAAAAAAACACCTAGACTTTGGACTTAAATCAAGCCCTCTTTTGTGCCTCTGGGCACTTTAGCCTGTGGTGATACATTGTGTACCCTAATAAAATTTACCCGAAGATCAGAGAGACAAAGGAACAAGCCACTGCCACATCTCACCTTGCCAATTCCACAAATCCTGACTGAAAGCCTCTGAGTCTTCAGCCGAAAAGGCCTCTAGCTCAATGAGCTTCCTCAGCCAAAAAGGGTTCTAGTTCTTGGCTCCTCACNTCTTATATACCTTTCTCCACCCAGCCATTAAAGGCCTGTGTACTTCCCATGTACTGGGATTAAAGGTGTGTGTCACCACTGCCTGTCCTCAATGTTTAATCTAGTGGCTTGTTCTGTCCTCTGATCTTCAGGAAAATTTTATTAGAGTATACAATATTATCACATTAGCCACCTAGTCTGAACCTGTTTCCACTACTTAAGGACACTCAAGTTCTCCCCTCCCTCTTAGGTGGTACAGGAAGCATGGAACACGGCACATCATCTGCAGGAGCACAGACAAAGGATTGCTGATTAAGCAGAAGCCCCAGCTGTGAGGGTTTGGTTTTGGTTGTTGTTTTTTGAGACAAGGTCTTATTATATAGTCCTGGCTGTCCTGGAACTCGCTCTGTAGACCAGGCTGGCCTCCAACTCAAAAGAGATTTGCCTGCCTGTCTTGAGTGCTGGGATCAAAGGCCTGCAACCACCACACCTGGTTGTGCTGGTGTTATCTTCATTGTTAGGGCTGCTGAGAGTTCAAAGACGAGGCCCACAGACTACTTGAAACGACTCAGAGCCGCTGACAAGGCTCCTGTTGTTCCAGAGTATCTTTGGTACAAAGGCTGGCAGACCATTTCCACCTGGATCCTTCTTTAGGGAGGGTGAGCCCACTCCAGTGTCAGCTGAGAAGGCACACTAGCACACACACAGGATCAGATCAGTTAACGTTCCAGCACAGAGCGGGNGGGGCTTGAGGTGATTTAAGAGACACCAGCACTTGACACCTGCTGGGGAGGAGGAATCATTCTCCCTCAGGGCTGTGATCTCTGCCCAAGCTCCCATGGATATAGCCGCACAGCTATGTATCTGCAGGGGACGCTAACTGGACTTCACGAAGTATAAGAAAAAAAGGGGGGGGGGGGCTGATATGATCAAAAGACACTGTATACGTATGAAGCTGTCAAAGAAAAAATACTATTTAAAATCTTTTAAAAACAAAACAAAGGGCTGGAGAGATGGATCAGCCGTTAAGAGCAGAGGACCTGGGTTCGGTTCCTGGCACCACATAACAGTTCACACCATCTGTAATTCTAGTTCCAGGGCACCAAATATTCCTTTTGGCCTCCACGGGCACCAAGCATGCACTCAGTGCACATACATACATACATACATGAGGCAAGCACTCATATACACTGAAAATAAATAAATCCTTTTTTAACAAATCAGTGAAAGCTTGGGGCTCAAAGCTTAGCTCTCTGACTTTCCCCTTTCTAGATTANCTCAATGCACTCTGACTGTAGAGACAAAATGAAGTATGTACTCAGCACAACCCCTGGCATGTGGCTCCCTATGTGGCAAGTCCCCAAAACTTCTTCCAAACTGAAGACAACCTGAATGGAAGCTGCTACTCATTTTGAATTTGGGGAGGAGGGTCTGTTTGCAATAAATATCTAAATTTGAGTGTTATATCTGGATGCATTACAGAATCTTCAGAGAGATGATTTAGAGAAGGTAACAGTTTATCTTTCAGCAAATACAAATTGTCTCAACTAAAAAGTGATTCTGGATTGTGTCTGCACGCTGCTGAAGCCCAGACCTGTCACTTGGGTAACCCCGTCTTGAAAAACAAAACAAAAACAGAAAAAAAAAATGTATTATATCAAACTGATAAATGTAAAGTCACATCGACTACTTGAAAATTCTGGCTTAAATGGGTGGCAGAAAAACTCATGTGCACACAAANGCAAAGCACTAAAAATGAAACCAAGCCAGTAGTCTGCCTTGGAAAAGCACTCAATACACATCACGCAGAGATAAGTTCTCATACTAAACACTATAAATCTCACCTAAATTCCAATCCAGTTTGTAAATTCTTTTAGAACTGAGAAAGTAGTATTAAAGCAACACTCTAATACTTTGCATTGCATACATTTTAATAGTTTTATTTGGCAAAGAGAAGCCTAAGAATTTTTTTAAAAAACATTTCCAGAGGGAACACCTTTTTTTTTTTTACCATAAAATAAACTGTGATTTGGGAGGACAAATCTCAAATGTATATATTTTGACTCTGCCAATCTTAGAATTAGTACAAAAAAGATAATCTGTTGAAATTCTTTAAAAATGTAAAAACCAGTCCAGGCAACATAGCTATACAATCTTGCTGTAAAAGTACTTATATCAAATTCTGCCCAAAATATTTTTGCAATATACTAAACTTAGTTTCTCAAGTCACTCTTCACTGACGGCTGGCTTTTCCATTTTCTGTTGTCTCCATCCTGAAAAGTTTAGAAGGGGGAAAATGAGATGGTAAGTTAAAATATTTACTAGAAATCCGTATTTTTACCTACTTTTACCCATTAGAACTAAAATCTAACCTATTCATAACAGCAGAATGTGAGCACTTTAAGAAAGGGATTGAAGTTCGGGGTCCTCCAGTCAGTCCAACCTCCTCACTGTGACATGAGAGAAAGCAGAGCCTGTGAGGATCAGGGAACTTCCCTAAGGGCCCTCCCTACATCATCCTCCCTTCTCCAAGCAAAGAGAAGGGATGTCTCCTCCATTCAGTCAAAGATTCCTACAAAAGAAATTNCTTTAACATATACCGTAGGAGGATTTCTTCTTANACAACTGATTAAAATAATCATGTCTGAAATTTATTCAATTCTAACACTTTAACATTACAGAGATTCAGCGTGTAATTTCCCCCCTGAAAACATAGTGCTATAAGCNGCAGACAGTTTCATAATTACAATTAATAAACTGGACCTTTTATGAGCACCAAGGGTCTAACAGGTCAATCTCTTTCTCCTTAGAAGCAGTATGTATTAGCTCATAATAGCAGTTTAAAAAAACTGCTGACCACAAGCAAGCAGTTTTCATTTTGGGACTAACAATCAACAAAGCAGTTTCCACAGGAAATTACACAAACCCATTTTCCTCCTTAAGGTGTTGATATAACTCAGCTCTGTTATTGACAGAGTTCAGACGTCCAGCAAACTCCTGGTGCTTTCTGGAATTGGCAGTGTTGATTCTGTTACTCCACAAGGATAATAAGGACACTGGCCCTGGTGTTAGAGCAGAAAGAAGAGAAAAAATGAAATGTAACAAACTTAACCCTCACTTCTGCTGTTCACTTTATACTATTCAGGCACTGTACCCTGCCAGGAAAGCTCAACAGTTTCAGTAAATGCACAGGGCACTTAGAAGAACCAGTCTTAAGGGCAGTGTGTTCACCAGGCACACAACTGGCTGGGAGGGCGGAGGGGGAGAAGTCTTCTCCAGAGCAGATCAAACAGGAATGCTGCTGGTCACAAGAGACACAGTGGTTTTGGTTGTATCGTAGAACGTAGCAGGAATTGGGGGTGAGTATGACTCAGATACACTTTATACATGTATGAAATTACAAAGAATAAAAAAAAAAATCTTTAAAGTATACCTAAATTTCTCATTCTAATCCACATGTGAGGTGTATAATTTATCAGTAGACACTGATTTAAATCCTGTCATTTCTAACTCTGGCAATGGCCTGAGAAGTGGATGGAGGCTGACTTTTCTCTCCCCCCAGCCAGTTCCCAACTACATAGAAACTTAATATTAATTATAAATGCTGGACCAACAGCTCAGGCTTATTACTAGCTAACTCTTACATTTTAAATTAATTTTTTATCTACATTTATCTATATTTCTTATCTACGCTCTGCCATGTGGCTCGGTACCTCTTCTCAGTACAGCAAGTTCATCTCCTTCAATCCATGTCTCCTCGCAATTCTGAGACTAATCTAAGTCGAATGGGAGAGGTTCTTGTGATGATTCCAGCACAAAGCAAGGATGGGTCTATAGCACAGAACTCGACATCTCTTTTCTGTTTTCCATGGTTTGTTTCTTCTCTTTATATATCAAAACTTATTCTAGTCTAAATTTTAACAGCAGCCCATACACACACACACACACATATACATATACACACACATATATATGAAGAAGTTAATAAGAAACTATAAGAAACACATCTCACATTGGGTGCCATATGTAGGTAGACTTTTCCGTCAGCCAGTTTTCAAATAACCACACAGAAACTTATTATTAATTATAAATGCTCGGCTNATAGCTCAGGCTTCTTACTAGCAACTCTTACATTTTAAATTAACTCATATTTCTTAATTCATGTGCTGCCACACAGCTCATAGCTTGTTACCTCATTTTCTACACATCCTGCTTCCTCTCCATCTGACTGGTGATTCCGCCCTTCTTCCCAGTGTTCTCTTAGTCTGGCTCTCCTGTCTAGCTATTGGCCAGTTGGCTCTTTAGTAAACCAATGAGAGTAACACATCTTCACAGTGTACAAAAGGATTATCCCACAGCAGGTGGANACCAGAAGACCACCTCAAGGTGGCCTCTGATTCCCCGACTGCAAGGAGATTAGGAAACTAAAGCATTAGTGTCCCAATATACTGACAGAGCTCTAAGGAGCAAACCAGCGTGCCTGCTTTTAGGATGACCTGCCAACAGCAAGTGAGGCTGCCCTGCTCCTGCTGTCTAGGAGACACACAGGCACAAGGCACCAGATAGTCTGATGATTTCCCATGTTCCCTAAGAGGACTGAGCTCAGGTAACCTTCAAAGACAATAAGGCCCAGAATGACATCAGGAACTCGAGTCCAAGCCCCATCTTTTAGACCTAGAATTACTTCCAGAAGAAATTAAGCTNCTTAACCTATAAATAAGATTAAAGGTTTTATGGTAAAAATATAGTTTATAACAATNNCTTCACTTAAACTTGGTCAGGTCACATCTTCATCTATTACTAAATGAGTATCACTACATTATTCCCTGGACACCAAGAGTTGGGTGGAGGAGAACAGCATATACTTTATCTTTTTTCCTCACATGTAGAATCTAGACTTTTATGTGTATGTACATACATACATGAAAGTGGAAGGGGGCTACTTAGGAGAAGAGGGGAGAACAGAGACAAGACAGCGTTGTATGTGAGGGGAACTATGAGCAACACACCATGATGTATGTACTGAAAATGTCAGAATAAAACCAATGACTTTGTTTATTAACTGAAAAAATGGGTAATAATAAAGGGGCTTAGGGAAGAGTCTGTCTCCATAACCATCACCCAGTAGTTTCAGGACACAAGCAGATTAAGTTTCTAGTTTACAATTTCTTTTGTACAGACTTTACATAAAGCACCTTTTTTTTCCCCTAAAGCCTTCATTATAGAGTGTACTGCTACTATTTTTCTTCTTCTTTTTTTTTTAATGTTGAAAGATGTCTTTACTTCCAAGGCTGTGAACAGAATCTCCTGTATGATATCTGGACATCAGGAGCACTTCCTCATAGACACAGTGTGAAGTAATACCGCACAAAANAAGAGCTGTGCTGAAAACTGCCTCGGCTCCCAAGGCTGTCCTTACCTTTAGACTTTTCCATGTGTGGCGTCTCGTCCATTTCAACAAGGGGTTTTTTGTTTGGAGGTTCTGGGGAGTCAGGTGAGTCCTTTATAACCTCTGCTTCAGCCAACTCTTCTTTCCCTCGTTCTAAAATCCCTTTCAACCTTGAGAGGGACAGATAATGAAGCCAAGTTTAATTTACAAGTCTATAAATGGCCCAGTAAGTACACTATCTGTGTATATCAGTTTTCATAAAACATTTGATCTCACAAAAGAATCTAAAAATCCTATTAAAGAATTTAATGAGTTCAACACAAATTTACTTCCCTTGATAGCAGTAACAGTTCAGGGATTAGTCAGATAAAAGGGAAAGCTAAACCAGAGGAGAACTTAAGTTAATAGTTAAAAGTTAGAAACAATGTAATACCCAGAAAACATTTCACATTTAAAAAAAAAAAATCTATTCAAATTACAAATAAGATTGTGATCTTATTGTCATGTGTGGTGCAGTCTATGTAATGGGGAATGTATTTAGGTTTCATTACTTGGGAGCCTCACTCTAAAGTTTTTTTCTTGAGATAGGGTCTCACTATATAGCCCTGGCTGGCCTGAAATTCATGACATAGACCAGGCTGACCTCAAACCCACAGAGATCCACTTGCCTCTTTTTCCCAAGTGCTGAGATTAAAGGCCCTACTCTAAGCCTTTATTAGGCTTCTTCAGTAAGAGAAATACCTCTCATGTATGCACAAGGATGTACACTGAAGGTCAGCTGGGGCTAAAGTAGTTCTTTCATTTTCCTACAGTTGGCAGGAAAAGTGCACTTCTTAAACTGCTGAGAAGTAAGGTGTTCCACCTACCTAGAAATGAAGAGGGTTTCCAGNGCTGCTCTGTATTCCCACAGACAGTGGTGAAGGTGGTCGATGTGGACATATGTATGTGTGAGCAGAGATCTGCTACGAATTAGTAATTGTGAAGGCAGGGGCTATTTGTTAGACAGTTGTGTGTGTTTGGAATGTTCTAGAATAAAAAGTTCTGCTGTTTTTAGGGACATATCCCAATGCCACTACAATACTCACCTAGCTGTCTTGCCTGATTTGTAGCAAGGGGGTAGAAGTATGTGATACATTTACAGTATTTGTTAACTTTTAAATTGGGGGTGGGGGGCAGTACACGCACAATGGCAGTGTGCGAAGGTCAGAGGACACCACATGGAGTCAGTTCTCCTCACCATGTTGGTCCAGGGACCCAACTCAGGCAGTCAAGGATGGCCGCAAGCACTTTTACTCCATGCGCCATCTTGCTGGCCAACAATGTAACATTTTATTACTTTTTATAGTTTTTGTAAATTCAACCTTGATGTCACTAAGGGGAAACACTGTGCTGCTCAGAAATGTCAGAATTAGGATTGCATGCTCATCTGCTCCAAAGGGCAGCTTGTACCTCATTCATAGAAGATAGTGCCTTCCACACTTTGCTGTGGTCACTGAAGTGTGGCCTGTCTCTAACATAAGGCAGAATGTTCTTTTAGAATGGGATCTTNTGACAAATGCCTGGCAAGTCACTCACTGAACATAAAATTATGTTTTTGAATATTCAAAAACATATACAATATTCAAAGTGCATACTGGCATCAAATGTCATAATAATAACCAGAAACNAGTTAGGAAAAATTAACACAGGTTTTGCCCTAACAGTAAAATCTTGCACCTTTTTAAGGCAAAGAAAGATGTTGTAACTGAAAGTGCAGTTAGAGAATGGACAAGCTCCTGTGAGATGGAGTGAGCGTGCTACGGGCAAAGCATAGGCACAGGCGCCTGCTAACAGAACAAGTCACCTCTCTGAGTCTGGCCGGGTCTTCTCCGGCCCGTGCTCCTTCACTGCTTGCTCTGACTTGTCCTCCCTGTCCTCTCTCTTCCTCCCTCGCTTCTTCCGCTCTTCTTCTTCCGGGGGTTTGCTCCGACAGGCCATCAGACACTCCAAGACTCTCTGATGCTTCTCTGAGTTGCTGACATGGGCTCTGACAAGGGTCTCTAATTCATTCCACATGATACGATACTGTTCATCTCTGGAGTAAAGGTCAAAAGCATTCTCAGAAAGGCTCCTTATGTTTGAACACGTAAACCTGAAGTGCTGCTGACCTACCTCACTTGCTATGGTAAAGGAAACAGAAGGAGAGATGAATTTCTTCTCTTTCACTGCACAGTTAATGGCGGAACTCCAAGTTACATGTAGCAGTGCCTACTATCTCCTATGTCTCCCTCATACTTACACACGCACATACACAAACCTCCCCTCAGATAATTTATACATGGAGAATTATCTTACAAAAATCACATCCATTAAGTAAACATGACGTGTGAAGAAGTAAAGAAAACAGCACTACCTCTTAGGGCCCTTTCCTCTGGTACCAACTGTAGAAATAGGAAGAGGGTCATTTTTCCTTTCCATATCAACCAAGTTGTATATAGTTTTCTGACAGTTTAACACGTCTTCTTCTGTCAAAGACTCTTTCACAATAACACTGGCTAATGGAACTACCTGTTAGGTTAAAAAATGAAAGAAAAGAAAGAGAAGAAAAAGAAAATCTGTCTTGAAAACCAAGCATCACAGCATGAAGGATGAAGTTGGTTTAAAGCTAGCTTTAACGATGGCCACAGGGAGGGGAACCTGTAACCGCTGCTTCTCGCCTCAGTCACTAATTCTTCAGCTGCAACAAACTCACGTTTCCTTTCTTGCTTGAGAAATGGCACCAATTACAAACTTTAAAAATTTTTTTCAACAAATATGTTTATAAAAACAAAGTAAAACAAGACTCACCGCTTGCATGTTGAAAATGGTGGTTTGTGAGATAATCATGGGCCAGTAACGGGTGTGCTTTTCTAACTGATCCTTTGCACGTTCCAGCGGGATCTCTAGACTTGCATCGATTTTATATCTGGGGTCTAGAAAAGGAGTTAACCTGTTTTCCCTCATAAATTCACCAAAATCCTAATGATAACCAGATAAGACACAATTAGAAACTAGTCTACTGTTGCAGCACGGGTTACATCTGACAGTCATTTCCCTCATGTCCTCTGTCCTGTGACTGTCAGCACAGCCCTTTCTCTAACAGTGGCCCCACCTCAGTGCTTGCCCCGCCCCACTTCAAGGTGAAGCCTATCAACAGGTACACAACGGGAAGGAAGCATGACCCCACTTCATTCCTATGACTTAACTGCTTTCTTTCAGATGTGTGTGAATTAATCACATTGCAAGACCAGTTTGTTTATGAAAAAGCTGCTTTGACAGAATATCAAAATGATGAGTGTTAATCTTTAGATAATGGAATTATAGGTAAATCAGGGTTTTTGTTTGGTTGGTTTTCAGATGTCTGTACGTTCTCAGTTTTCCATAATGAATACTGATTGACTTTCAGTCCCTTAAAAATAATTACCCCCAAANGCCTAATAAAATAATTAAATTATATAATACTTGGTAGTTTATCGAGTGTAGTTCTATACATAAATCCACATTTAAATTCCACAACCATCTCAAAACAAGTGGCCCTGAAATATCAATATATGCAAAGGGAAGCACTAGTTTAATTTTCTCTATAACTCCAGTGTTTCAGAACCCAGACACTTCCTAGTCAGTGACTACATCACATGGCAGAGATGACACAGTGATGTTGGTTATAGAAACAACAGCCAGCTTCTTTGAGACTGCCGTTCCCATAACCTTAACATAGAACAACAACTCTTGCTAAGTGACCCGAAACAAAATCTACAAATAATAAAGTTTTATGTCAGGGCTGAAGAGATGCTCAGTGGTTAAGAGTACTTGCAGAGGACCCAGGTTAGATTCCCAGCACCNACACAGTGACTAACAACTGTCTGTAACTCGAGAACCCAAAACCCTCTTCTGGCCTCCAAAGGTACCCAGCATGCACACAGTGCACAACCATGCACACAGGCAAAACACACACATAAAATAAACATTTTTTAAAANTCTCACTGTAATCCGGTAGTCTGTAACTCTTCCTCCACAGCCTTCACTAATCGAAGGCGGATCTTCTAGAATGGATCGAGAACTGCTAAGGACATGCAAAAAGATCTCTCCTCCATGGCTGCTAAGCATGTGACTGATGACTTTGGAACCTGACTTTCGTGGCTGTTCCAACAACACAGATCGACCTGTCAGAAGCAAGATCAAGCTGTAACGAAACTCAAACAGATCGTATTTTAACCAGCANAGCTAAGCTAGCGCATCTACACGTTCCTAACACCTAGCTTCTCTCAGACTCTTTAAAGTTGACACAGTTATATGGCTAGTTTCCCAAAACAATTATAATGGCATGTTTGTACACTGTACTCAATTTCAAGTTCACATAAAAATTTCCTCATAAACATTTAAAATCAAAATTAAACTACCAAGAAATTCTCAGGTTATTAATGCTACAAAGTATTTGAGGAAAAGGCACAGTCTCAATCCCCTTCCACAATACTACCTTGCTAGCACAGTTGTTGTAAGTTTCTATTTCACATTCCAAATGCTACCGAATTTGGATTTTACATATTCTGATAATCAAACCTTACTTAATATAACAATGAAAAGAACCTTACAAAAAAGACAGATTTTTTAAAAATCAATAGCTCCAAAACCTAGATTATCCTGTTACCAGAAGAGCTTTGAAAATTTAAATTTAGAAGATGGAAATCAATAATCGAGNTGTAAAATAAGTAAGTAAAATAAACCATAAATTTAGGCCTGGGTAAGAATCACATGGTGAGATACTGGAAATATATTTATATACAATAAGGGTGAAGTATTCAAAGGAAACTCAGTTCACATATACTATTCAGTTCAGTGGCCAAGATGAAGGTCTGCTATTCTAGCTTCCAAAAGTGTCAAGTCAGACAGACTTTAAAGATCAAAATTTTAATAAAAATTCTTAAAACTATGTTGGATAAAACTTACTTAGATATAATAATAGCCTGGAAGTCAGAAAGAAAGTCATTTTCTGACCCTCAGCAAAACTGTTATAGGCTACTTCCAACTATGTAAGTTTAAAACAATTTTGGCAAATAGTCTGGTGACACTAAAGACTCCACTCAACAGTAACTGTGGTTAAGACATTAAATGAGGAAAATTACCATTGAGGAGAAAATTAGTGAGGCAGGAAGAAGGTCTACTATTTACATCTACAGGTGAAATCCGATAAGCNCCAGTGCAATAGTGTAATTCTGAAACAAAAGAAAACACTGATTTGAAGGAATATAATGAAATATCCTACAGTTAAAGGAAAGAAAATTTGCTTACTGAGTCCCTAAAGCAAGGAAACACAAAAAGTCAGAAAGAAATTCACGGTCCAACATCCCACTCAGAAGACCTCTGGCGTGCTCTTGCTCTCCAGTCCCGTCTACTCACCAATGCTGTTGGTCCTGGGTGTGCACCACTTCAGAGTGACCGTCTCTTTAAATGGGCCTTCTCTACTGCTGCTGCCTGAGTGGCTGTCACCTTCAGAAAGTTCACAGAAACACTAACTTTACTAAAGAGGTCACCAACTTCAAAGTGACGGCTATTTAAGTTTTCAAAGTAAGCTTAAGCTCTGGAAGAGAGAAGAGCTCTATGAGAACACTCTTTTTACAAAGTCTGGAGAAAAAGACCAAGTAGAGGATAGATATAAACTATGACTAACATCAATAAATAATTTCCCTTCAAAATTATCATTTCATTTTTTCATTAACCTAAATTTAATTAATTTGGGTTGCTGCTTTAATAGGCAATAATAACATTTTTACAGACCTCAAAAATCATAACTGTCTCTCCCTGCCCATGCCAATACTCAGAAGGTTTAAAAGTCTAAAATGCTCAACTAAACCCTAGTGTGTTTAAGAAGCATAAAGGTTCTGGAGTAAACATGTAAGAAGGCAGAGCAGCACCTTTGGAGCAGATGTGTCAACCAAATTGTGGACACACCTGAGAGGACAAAGTTGACAGTGTTGAAGAAGCTGCTACACAGTGCTAGGAGAGCCTCCAACAGGGAGCTCTGACCGATTCTAAGACACTGAAAAAGCTTCCTTTAGATATGAAGATTGGTTTGAGTTCTCAGAGGANGGTGAAGAAATTAAAGAAACGGAGGGAAAAGCACTTAGGCAGAGAGGACAGCAGATGTCAAGACCGTATGGCAGAGCAGAGGATCAAGCAATGTGGCCTGTTAAGACACCAGAGCCATAAGAACATGGTGGATTACATTCTCAGTTTACCTTCTTCCTTGGGATGCTAGGTGAGAAAATAATGGGCTTCACTCAGGAAGTGGTTAATGGTAGCAAAGATACAGATATGGTTGTATTTGAGAGACACAAGATGAAATCAAGGATGATAAATTTGATATAAAAAGTGTCAGAGACACAGANACTGTGGGAGTGGCCAATCAATGACTGGTCCAGCCTGAGAGCAATGTCACGAGAGAGGGCCCACCTCTGACACTGCCTGGAGCTCCAGGACCCAGAGGCTGGATGGCCCAGAGACATAGGATAAAACCCAACAGGACTGGAATAAAACTAATGTCAATGTAATGATGCCTAATGATATTTTGCAATACTCATAGATCAGTGCCTAGCCCAACAGTCATCAGAGAGGCTTCATCCAGTAACAGGTAGAAACAGAGGCAGAGACCCACTGTCAAACATTAGGCCGAGCTCGAGGAATCCTGCTGAAGAGAGGGAGGAAGGATTGTAGGACCCAGAGGAGTCAAGTACATCACAAGGGAACCCACAGAAACAACTAACCTGGGCTCACAGAAGCTCACAGAGACTGATCTGACAACCATGGAGCCTGCATGAGACTGACCTAGGTCCTCTGCATGTATGTGACAGTTGTGTAGCTTGGTCTACTTGTGGGACTCCTACCAGTGGGAACAGGGGCTGTCTCTAGCTCTTTTACTGGCTTTTGGGATCCTATTCCTCATAACTGGTTGCCTTGCCAAGCCTTAATTACAGGGCGAGGTGCTTAGTCTTACTACAGTTTGCTATGCCATGTTTTGTCAATATCCATGGAAGGCCTGCCCTCTTCTGAACAGAAACAGAGGAGAAGAGGATGGGGTGGGAGGAGGCAGAGGGGAAGTAGGGGGAGGGACTAGGAGGAGCAGAAGGAAGGGAAACTGCCATGGGGATATAAAATTAAATAAATAATGTCAGAGNGGCATCTCAAAGATGATCTTGAAGTTTCTGTCTAATGGAAATGCAAAAACAACTAGACTGTCCACTGAAAGTGTCAAGTGCCAGTCACAGAGGAGTGCTGCGTTTTAGATGGAGTGCTGACGTGAGGCAGTATAATACACAAATATGGAGCTTTAAGGGAGATGCCTGGGCTAAAATACAATCCTACTACTAATTGAGATCTTGCTCAGTCCCTCCTCAGTGAGGCTTACCTAACTTCNGGGTCATATCCACATGCAGCCTCCGAGTGCTACTGGAGCACTCAACAGTGGCATGAAGATTTTATTTACTTATGCACACGTGTGTGTAATGTATAGGCACAAGGGTGGCTAGTGACTCCTGGGACCCACCTGTCTCTGCTCCCAGCTGTGGCTTTACAGGCTTCTTAGAGGTGTTGGAGATTGACCTTGGGTCTTTTTGCTTTCACACAAGTGCTCTTACCCACCAAGCCCTCTCTTCACAGGAAGAAACACTTTCATACCCAAGGCTATTTTATACAATCTTCTGAGTTTAAAAAAAATTCTTACAAACTGACATCTCATGGGTTCTTAACAATATCCATGAGTTACACTTTAAAAAACCAGTTCTCTACATTCCCTTAATGTAAACACCAGTAGATACACTTATCACAGTAGTTTTCTCCTGGTAGTAATTCAGTCAGTGAATCTGAAGAGTCCTTAGACTCCCAACCACTNCCCCAGCTGGCTCACAATTATGCTTCAGAATGAATGCATACAACACGCTCAACATCAATCATAAAATTCTATCAGCATCAATTTACAAAGAACCTCAGGAATTTAAATGGTCTTCAAACCTTAAAATGTCACTCAATTTTAGGAGTGAATGGAATATTACAACTCATGCTGCTACAGGAACACAAAGCTCTGCTGAAGCTCTTCCCTCTTACCCTAAAGCACGAGGTCCAGTGATGGGAACCACAGCCTGGAGACGAAAGTCAATTCCATCTTTCACCAAGAGTGTTAGTTCACAGACACTGTTCTAGCTGGATTTCTGTTGTGTGATAAACACCGTGACCAAAAGCAACCTGGGCAAGTAACAGGCTTACTTCATCTTTTAAGATAGAGTCCCATAATCATGGGAAGCCAAAGCTGGAGCTCGTCAAGAATCTGAAGGCAGGAACTGAAGAAGCAGCCACGGAGGAATGCTGTTTCCCCTGGCCTGCTCAGCTGCCTTTCTCAGATATACCCCAGACCCACCTGCCCAGGGATGGTACTGCCCACGGTGGGCTGGGCCCTCCTACATCAATTAGCAATTAGGAAAATGCCCCACAAACATGCTGTGGTAGTTTGAATGTAATTGACCCCCATAAGCTTAGGGAGAGGCACTATTTGGAGGTGTGNCCTTGTTGGAGGAAGTGTGACACTGTAGGCGTGGGCTTTGAGGTCTCCTATGCTCAAGCTAGGCCTAGCTCAGTTCATTTCCTGTTGCCTGTGGATCATGATGTAGGACTCTCAGCTCCTTCTCCAGCACCATGTCTGCCTACATGCCACCATGTCCTGCCATGATGACAACGGACTAAGCCTCTGAACTGTAAGCCAGCCCCAATGAAATGTTTTCCTTTATAAGAGTTGCCTTGGTCATGATGTCTCTTCACAGTAACAGTAAGACATATGCCCACAGGCCAACCTGATGAAAGCAAATTTCCCATTGAGATTCCCTCTTCCCTCTAATTTGTCTCAAGTTGACAAAAACTATGATGGTGACATTGCAGTTTGGACAAAGATGAGCTCAGTCTGTGTGCTTGAGTAGAATACCTGGTCAGGCCTCTTACCACTTCTCAGGAAATCCACATGTGCATCTTTGTGGTGAAGTAGCTCCACGTCATAGTTGGCGGATGTGTTGGCATGCTGCTCTTCCTTTAAGCAAAGTTTAAGACATTTTAATAACTTAGGTTTGCTTTCAAAATAATGAAATAAATTACTCACTTTGCCTTTTGCTCAAAGTGAGGTCAAATACATTCTGTCATAATTCATAGTTAGCTAAATAAGAGGATGATTTGCCCAATCATTTATTTAAAGATGCAACACTTTCCAACGGTGTAGTGAACTCTACTTTAGAACTATTAGCTGAACACAGGCACTGGGGTAATGACTTTCTCATGTCAGAAGTAACACAAATGACTCTTCTAGAAATTTTGAATTTGTTTAACTACAAATGTATTTTCTTGCCAATAGTTTTTATACCCAAATATAGTATCATTGAAATATGTAAGTTGAACTTAAAATAGTTGTTAAAAANAGGCAATAGCATCTTTAAATACTTGCAGTGAGTTAATGAACACAATTATTTAAAGTAGCAAACACTAAAAAACAAGCTTGGTAGCTTGTTTTTGGCATTATCTATTAACAGAGAACACAGACTACAGAGGCAAGTGTCAGGTCCAACAAGCAAGCTGCCTGCTGCCTTCCCAGCATGTCTCTTATGACTCAGATATAAGCTAGAGCTTGTTACACTACCTTACTTGTTCACTGCCTCTCATCAAAGCCATTCTAAATGGTCTTCTAGAACTTCTAGTAAGAACCAGCCAATGAAGCCGGGAGGACATGAAAAATGAAAAGCTAGGATTTCTCAGGCAATTTAGTAACCATGGGATAACGGCAAAAGAACTGAAAACAAGGCTGGGTAATGTGATTCACATCAGTGACCCCAGCACTAGGAGGCTGAGGCAGGAGGATCACATGTTTCAAGTCAGTATGAACTATAAAGTGAAACCCTGTCTCAAATATAAGAAGCAAAAAAGAAAAAATTGAAACTGGACTCCAAGAAAGTTACCATGAAATTTTAGGTAAGAGTAGTTACTGTATAGACTCGATTTTAGTAACGATTCATTTAAAGCTTACTATGGACCAGGCGTTTGCTGGTCTTGACAACTTAATGACAATATAAACAGTGACAGATTCCTAAGAAAATCCACTGCTNAGACTATATATTCACATCCATGGCTCTTCACCTGAAGAGTACTAAATTAACTGGAAGCCATGAGACAGTTTTCATTAGTCAGACCTATTACGTATCAACATCTCCATATTTGGGTGGGTGAGAATCAAAGTATAGGAAATAAAAAATCCACTCAAGACTCCGGGCGGTGGTNGTGCACGCCTTTAATCCCAGCACTCGGGAGGCAGAGGCAGGCGGATCTCTGTGAGTTCGAGGCCAGCCTGGGCTACTGAGTGAGTTCCAGGAAAGGCACCAAAGCTACACAGAGAAACCCTGTCTCAAAAAAACGGAAAAAAAAAAAAATCCACTCAAATATACGAAGTAAAATCTAGTAACACAGCTCTCAGGAAAAGAATCACAGAGAAATAATTTAAAATGTAGATTTTGATAAAAATAATAAGAACATAGTTCTTAAAAACCTCACATGACATGTTCTTATTAGAAAAAGTAACAATACAAACATTTGTTCTGTGATCCTTTCTTTTTGATTTTCAGGATTTACTGACCTGTTCAAAGACACTGAATGTGGGCTAGCAAAACAAAATATGATATAGGGAGAAAAAGTAAAGGTTCAATTAAAGCAAATAAGGAATATCAAGCAAATAATCAAAAAGTACAGAAGAGCTCTCAGAACTGCATACCTTCATAGGAATGTTTGTGATGGTCGTTGAAGCCAAGTCAAAATGTTGCTGTACTAGAACATTTAGCTTGGTAGCAAGATGCCGCCCAGCTCGGACACTGTGGACTTCACTGGTCAAAACCGGGGACAACTGCAGGAAAGTACCCAAGAAAGATAAACCACAGAACATTACTTTAAGTATTGAGTGGCTTTTTACAATATGTGCGTGTGTTGGGGGGGGGTGTAAAAGCTAGCCCGGATAATTATTTCATCCACGGAGTTTCATCTGTAACATATAATCGGTTTACTATACTATAAGCCAGGAACTATGTAAGCCATTGGTACGGCCACAGTACAGACAGTCATTGTCCTCTGAAAACCTAGACTGGAACCATTCACTAAATACATAGTTATACTTTTTAACTTCTGAATATTGATATGAAAATAGACTTGAAATCACAGAGATACTGTAAGAAAAGTAATTCACTCTATAGAGGACAAAAACCGCAGATAAAAATTAAGAAGGAACATGGAAATCACCACAAACATCTGGCTTCATTAACAGTATGAGGTAAGGCAGCAAAAAGNATAGTAAACTAAAGCAGGGCATGGTGATGCGCTCCTTTAATCCCAGCACCCAATAGGCAGAGGCAGGCAGATGGGCTACACAAAGAAACCCTGTCTCAAAAAGAACAAAAAAGAAAAAAAACAAAATATAATAAACTAACAAAATTTTATTCATTCCAATGCAATAATATAATTTTTTAGTTACCAAAAAAGGAAAACCAACATATTATATCATTAAGAGGCATAAAATAGTCAGGAAACCATCTAAAATACGACAGAGACAACAACTTCAAAGTTATCACTTAAATAATTCATAGACTAAAGTAATAGTGGACATGGTTAAATTAAAAATACAAAATAAATCATTAGCGCATACTGTTATACATTTACTGTAACTATATAAATAAGATAAATTTACATTTCTAAATACAGACTACCAATAAAGATGTGATATGAATACACTTACTAACCAACAAAATTATCTTTTCATTTAAAATTTCTTTATTTCTTTTTTAAAGTAAAAGTTGGAAAGTAGGTTTTCCCTGAACATATAAGTTGGTTTCTTTGTTATCAGAGAATAAGTATTTTATTAGAATGTACTGTTTTCTCAAAATGGGTAAAAATTAAAGTTACTGAAGTAACTAAAATTCATAGATTAGAATAAAAAGTTTATGGACTTGCAACACATTTATTAAAGTAATGCCAATGATGAAGGAAAACAGGAGACATGTGACGTCTGTAATCACAGCAGTCTATTCTGACCACTTACGTATCTGACATACAGGTTTGTTTTCAGACTTTCAAATACATTCTTGGCAGAAAAAAGCAGCAATGTGATCAGCTTAGTGCTATCATTCTCAGCATGGCTTAATTCTAACTAACAACCACCTCTTCCTGCAGTGCTTCCACACTTACTTCTTTTTTAGGACGATCAGACACAAGGCTGTCTTCACCAACTGGGTAGGTGTGGATCAAGACCAACTCACACTTCTGAATCTGCATGAGACTTAAAAANAACTTCCATTAAAATGTTATAACAGACATTGTAAAGAATCCAGGCAAGCAAACTACTTCAATCTTATCATAATAAATAGTGTATGACTATACTCAGATAGTGTTTGACTATAAACAGATAGTGTATGACCATGATCAGATACTACTGCTAACACTCTGAGCTAAGCAGTTACACAGTATACAATTGCTGTGTTTGTATAAATACTTAATGAATAATTACACAAGTTTAAATGAAATTCGGAACTTTTCTCTGTGTATTTAAATAGCACAAACACTGANGGTGGTACCAGAGCCATGTACCGGGGCTCTGCTTTCAACTGAAGTCACTGAAGCAATTCTACTACTGCTGCCACTACCAGATCAGAGTTCAGAAAAAGTCTTTCTGTGGAGTAAGAAACTGTACAAAGCAGAGAAGTATCCAATTATGTGACAA
>LZPO01007958.1:385999-406069 GCA_001675575.1 Neotoma lepida
AGTTGTCGTGGTCATGGTATCTCATCATAGCAACAGAAACCCTAACTAAGACACTGAGCCATTCTCAAGTGAACTGTAAAGGACATAACTAAACACTTGAGGACCCTTNTACTAAGGACAGTTCCATTTCTAACAGCAATGCCCCTATTCCATGTAAGAAAATCAGTAACTGCTCAATCTAAACTGTAGTCCAGTACAACTGCTGCAAACATGCCCTTATTGGCTGTCATGTAACAGATGGACATTTGGTCTATGGACCTGGTAGATGTGGTAAGAGTTCCGGAAAACCCTTATAAAGTCCTAAGTCCTCTGGTACTAACAGTACCTTCTGCTCTCTACTATTTCATCTTGGATCTAGGTTCTTGACAGTTGCTTCTTAAATCTCTGGGAATTTCCTGGGTGGTAGTCCCTCTGTGCTAATGGCCTAATTCTTGGGATTCTCCACAATTCCTAGAAGGGGAAGATATTANCAGAAAGACAATGCTATGATTAGAAGCTTGGGACCTTTAAGCCCTACTCTGTCATCCTTTAGGAAGTAAAGAGGGGCCAGAAAATAAATAACTAGTCATGCCTGTGTGACATGACAACTCCATAAAAGTCCCAGAGATAAAGGGCTCAGGGACAGTCTTAATTAGGTTTTTTATTGCTGTGAAGAGACACCATGGCCATAGCAACTCTTATAAAGAAAACATTGAATTGGGGTGGCTTGCTTAGTTTCAGAGGTTCAGTCCATTTATCATCATGACAGGGATCATGGTGGCATGCAGGCAGACATGATGGTGGCTACATCTTGGCTTGTAGGCAACAGGAAGTCGACTGAGACAATGAGCATAGTAAACCTCAAAGCCCACCCCCACACACACTTCCTCCAACAAAACCATACCCACTCTTAGTGCCACTCCCTGTGANATTATGGGGGCCACTTACATTCAAACTACCACAGGGATCTTCTGTAACATGAACACATCCACACACTGTGAAGACAGCATATTAATCTACAAGGGATAAAAACGCCTGCACTTGGGACTTCCCTACTTTGTGCTGCTTCACCTGCTTCATCAATATCCTTTAGAACACACAAGCACACTTTGTGTTCACAGTCAACTGTCAAACATGGGGCTGTGAGAACAAATGATGGTTAGCAAGTCAGCCTGACACTGGTATCTGAAAGGGTACGGAAGGTATGTAATTCTGAGGAACTGAGCTCTTAATCTGTAGGGGCNGTAATAACTTCAGTGAGCTGATGTCTTAACTGAACTGCANGACACCCAGATGCTGTCCATACAGTGCCAGAACTGTTTTGTGCAGGAAGAAAAAAATCCAATACTTTTGATCATCCCTAAATACTGCTATGAGTATAAAGCAAGAATGTTTTCTTTTTCAACTGTTATTATTTAAAAATAAATCCACACAATGCNATGAGCTGCTACCTTTTGAGCTAGTAAATAATGAGTAATGACACCCATAATCAAAACAAACATGCATTATAAATTTATGTATTATTTTATCATTCTGAGCACCTTCTTGTGAGAAGAAAGTAATATTCTAAAATGTAAGGAAAATGAAAAAAAATTCTGATCAAACTTACAGCTTTAAGCTAATTTGTTAAGTAAGAAAAATCAAGGAAATGCTACTACCAAACACACTAAAAGTTAATGCAAACAAATATGAAACACATCATGTGAAGTTAAAGGCAGCTATTTCATCTATGAATTATACTCACTGATCTGAATTTGCAGCAAGCTTGTTATGCTCATGAATTGTTTCTTGGACACAGTCTTCGAGCATCCGTACGTGACTATCACTATGTTATTAAAANAANAGAGAAAAAGGAANAAACGGTAAGAAAAAAGTCAAAGCCACTATTCAGCTGTAGTATGCTGACACTGGCATTTAAAATTACTTCAGCAGGCCTGGAGGGAGTGTTCAGAGGTTAAGAGCAAGTACTGCTCTTACANAGGGCCTCAGTTTGGTTCCCAGCACCCAAGTCTGGCAGCTCACAACTGCCTGCAACTCATCTTCTAGCCTCTGTGGCATCTGTACTCATGTACAAGACCCACATACAGACACATATGTACACATAATTTAAAAAATTTACTTCAGCAAAAATTATCTTGAGCATAATATCAAACTATTAGATTAAAAAAAATCAGTGAAGAAAAAAAGTCTTATCAATTTACATAATAATCTAAACAATTTTCACCAAGATTTTTTTTTTTGAGACAATTTTGNTCTGTCTGGCCTAGAACTCACTACCTAGGCTACAGTGGCCTCAAACTCAAAACGATCTTCTGACCCCTGCCACCCAAGTACTAGGACTGCAGGTGTACATGAGCACACGTAGCTTATCAAGATGGATTTTTATTTAGAACTGAATAAGCCCAGTCTCAATATTAAAGGCCAATAATAATAAAATAAATCAGAGAAATCCATTTGCATATCCTGACATATTTATAGGCTATCCGTACTTCATAAAATAAAAACATAATAGTAACTAAAATTTTCTCAGGGAAAGGATCACTGTGATTAATAGCCCACCTTTTTGCATTTGTAATGCAGATTATCCGTCCTCTATTCCCAACTCGTTCTGCATTCTCCATGAGTAAAGTGCGAGCCTCATGTTGGTACTCAGTAATTTTGCAAAGAGTCTCCACTGCTGCAACAAGCCCATGCAGAATGCTACAGCACTCTGGATCTGCCCGAGGGTTAGGGGGGCCCACAGTAGCCAGTGCTGCCATGAGCTAAGCAAGGGGAGAAACAACCATGTTGACAATATGACACGTTAGACAAAAACATACTGAGAAAACTACTTAAAAAGCTTCTTAAAAGAGGGCTGGAGAGATGGCTCAGTAATTATGAGCACTGGCTGCTCTCCCAAAGGACCCAAGTTCAATTCCCAGCACCCACATGACAGCTCACAATGGTCTGTAACTCCAGTTCCAAGGGATCCAACACTCACACAGATATACATGGCAAAACACCAATGCACATAAAATAGAAAAATTTACATATAGATATAGATATATATAGATATGGATACAAACTCCCTTAACAAAATACTAGCAAGCCAATCTAACAACATANACACACAAAATTATACACCATGACCATGGAAGATTTCTATCAAGAATGAAAGTTAATTTAGTATCACGTAGGGAGGGGGTGGGGAGAAGGGGTTGTGGGAATTAAGGCATATTTTAAGAGTAATATGGAAACCTAATACAGGAGAAAACTTTNTAAAATATAGACATATATGAAGAAGATCTAATCTCCAAATAATGGGGAGACAGAGTCCCAAGTGGCTATCTCTTGTCACCAAATGAAGCTTCCAGTACCACGAATGAGTTACATTTAATTGAATTGTTTGCCAAAGGGGCCCCATAGGAATCCCCAAACAACCCAGGCTGTTGCCAAGATTATAGGTTGCTCTCCACAAACTGACAGCAAGGCCCTATTGCTGAAGACAACACCTATACAACTCACTGAACATGGATATGTCGAGCTGGTGCCTACAGAGCCTTCACCCCTACATTCCAACATCTTTAGTGCAGGAAGGTGCTCTGCATGCTCTTATCTACACTGCTGTACTACGGTAATGGTGCCACAAAGCGTGCAGGAGTGTCCAATCAATAACTGATTTGACTCAAGGCCCACGAGATGGAACCAACACCTGACATTGCTTGTGTGACCAAGAAACTGAAACTAGAAAATCAGGGACCTAGGGTAAAAGCAAATAGTGGTTTAGAAATATGTAGTGATATGACTCATAATGGTATTCTGATGTACTCCTAGATCAATGCCTTGTTCAGCCACATCAAAGAAGCTTCCTCTAGAAGAAGATGAGAACAAATACAGAGACCCACAGGCAGACATTGCACAGAGAGTGAGAGACCTTGAAACACTGTGGTGGTTTGAATAAAAATGGTCACTACAGGCCCATAGGGAGTGGCACTTTTAGGAGGTNTGGCCTTGTTGGAAGAAGTGTGTCACTGGGGGAGGTGGGCTTTGAGGTTTCAGCTCAAGCCAGGCCTAGTGGCTCACTGTCTCTTCCTGTTGCCTGTGGATCCAGATGTAAAACTCTCGGCTACCTCTCCAGCACTTGCATGCCACCATACTTCCCACCATGACGATAATGGACTAAACCTCTGAACTGTAAGCCAGCCCCAATTAAATGTTTTCTTTATAAAGTTGGCATGGTAATGGCATCAGTTGGCATGGTAATGACATCTATTCACAGCAATAAAACCCTAAGACAAACACTCAGCCCTAAACAGAATGTCTCCATAAAATCACTCCCCTCAGAGGTCAGGGAACCCCTTGGAAAAGGAGGTGGAAAGAGTGTAAGATCCAGAGGGGATGGAGGACACCAGGAGAATAAGACCCCCCAACTCAACATGAGCAAAGCTCATATGAACTCAGAGACTGAAGCAGCAAGCACAGGGCCTGCACGAGTCTGCACCAGGTCCTTTGTGTTTATATTTTGGCTTCCAGTTTAGTGTTTTTATGAGATTTCTGAATGTATGAACAAGTAGATCCCTGATTTTGTGCCTTCTCTCAGTCTCTTTTCCTTCTGATGGTTTGTCTTGTCCAACTCCAATGTGATAGCTTTTTAAAATCTTATTACATTTTATTTTGTTATATTTTAAAAAATGAATGAACGAATGAAAACCTAGTCACTAGTGTAAAGGTTAACAACTGAATTGTCATTTATACGTGTTTAGAGACGGAAAATCAGTTTTCCCCAATGCAGTGACACTAGATCTATCAACCATTCCAGCACACACCTCATGATTAGGAGTCACTAGTTGACCAACATATAATGGATACCACAGTTTTTTGTGTGCTTTTATTTGGTTACTGTTTGGTGGTTTGTTGTTGCTGTTGCTTGTTTTGGGTGGTGGTTTATTTTATTTTATTGGTTTGGGGGAGGGTTTGCTGTTGTATTGGGTTTTTGTTTGTTTTTTGAGAAAGAAATAAAAGTTGGTGGGTACTGAGAGGACCTGGAAGGACTTGGGGGAGGAAGAATATGATCAACATATATTTAAATTTAAAAATTGTTTTAAATAATAAAAAATAAAAGGGAAAAGAAAGTTAACTTAGCATCAAAACAAAGCTAACATAAGACACATTATCAATAAAACCAAACCACACCATCATCTCCACATAAACCAAGACAAAGGTTCTGATAAAATACAAACAAAACCCAATAAACTGGGAACAGAGAGGAATTTCCTCATTCAGATAAAGGGTATCCCTGAAAAACTTCTGAGGGTCCCACACTGTGGTGATATTTTGTTTGTACTCTAACAAATAAAGCTTGCCTGAAGATCAGAGGGCAGAGCCAGCCACTAATTAACTAGAGGCCAGGCAGTGAGTGGTGGCATACACCTTTAATCCCAGCACTAGGGGGGTGGAAACAGAAAGTGATATGGCTGGGCGGAGAGAGGAAGTGATAAGGTGGGGTGGAGACAGGAGCTTGGCT
Source organism: Neotoma lepida (assembly GCA_001675575.1). Classification (NCBI taxonomy): domain Eukaryota; kingdom Metazoa; phylum Chordata; class Mammalia; order Rodentia; family Cricetidae; genus Neotoma; species Neotoma lepida. Next base: position 391,482 of record LZPO01007958.1, read on the forward strand.
ATTTCAGGCTGAGGATTTGGTAGAGGTAAGGAATCTCTCTAGTGGCTGACTGCTCTGCTTCTCTGATCTTTCAACTTTTACCCTGATATCTGACTCTGTGTTTTTATTATTAAGACCAATTAGGATTCATGCTACACCACACTGAAGGGTTAAAGACTAAATGTGTTCACCCTAATGGCAGATACACCCTCTCACCACTTTACTCAACACTGTATGGATGTTGTAGTCAGGACAATTAGGAAAGAAAAGGAAACGTAGGGATTCAGACAAGAAGTAGAACTATCCCTGCACTGCAGGAGACATGATCTTGCATACAGAAAACCTTAAGGAATCCATTAAAAAGCTACTAGAATTAATCAATACCAGGCTGCAGCTGTAGCTCAGTGGTAGTGCCCTTGTCTAGCATGCATGAGGCTATAGGTTCAATCCCAAGTACTGCCAATTTATTAATCCATCAAGGTTGCAGGATATAATATCAATACACAAAATTAATTGTATTTCTACACACCTAAAATGAATTATCCAAAAAAGAAAATTAAGGGAAAAAAAACCTACAATAACTCTTAAAAGAAGAAAATACTTAAAAATAAATTTTACAAAATAAATGAAAAGCTTACACTCCAAACTACCAAACACTGAACAAAGATATTAAAGCAGATCTAAACACACAGAACAACTTCCTGTGCTCATGGCCTAAAAGACTTGACACTGCTAAGATGTCAACATCACCTAAAGGGATCTAGTTCAGTGTGGCTCCTGTCAGTCTCAGCTGATTCCTGCCTGTGTTTAGAAAGCAGATTCTGCAAGGGATCCAAAGCAGCCAAACCATCTCAGAGGACACAGTAGAAAGACCAAAACTGACTGACTTAAAAACCATACAGCAGCAGTTATTGAGACAGTGTGGACCAGCCTTGCATACACGAAACCCTACGTTAGACTGTGAGCACCAGGGGAAACCCAGAGTGGCGCCAGTGAGATGGTTCAGTGCTNCAAAGCTTGATGATCTGATTCAAGTCTCAGAACCCACAAAAAAGCAGAAGAGAACCAACTCCACAAAGCTGTTCTCTGACATCCACTTATGCACATGGCACATGAAGAATGCCCATCTCTCCACAATATTGTAATGAAAAATTTTAAGACAAATTTAAAACACAGGCACAAGAGCTAAGTAGAAAACTTGCCAATAAACATATACAAATGGCCAGTAAGCACATGAATAAATGTTCGATGATATTACTCATTATNGAAATACAATTTTCAAATGAAGTAATGTTGAACNCACTAGGAGTCTAGAACTCAAAGTCAGATAATAACAAACACTGACAAGCACTTAGAAAAAAGCAAACCTTCATTCACTGCTGGAAGGAGGTGAAAGGTACAGCTATTACTGTCAAACAGCTTGATACAGGTTACCANATCACCAACCAATTCCACTCTTAAGTGTGTATCAAAAACAAAAAACGAGAAAGTGGTCATAATTTTCATATGAAAACCATATACAGGTGTTCACAGCAGCATTATTCATAACAGCTACAAAGGTCCAATGCCTGACAGATAAACAAAATGAGGTACACATCCACTTAATACTTAAAAAAAAAAAAAAGAATGGAGAGAAGGTTCAGTACTTGCTATCTAATGAATCAAGCCTGCCGACCTGAGTTCAGTGCAGAACCATGTAAAGATGGAAGGAGAGAAGAGACTCCATAAAGCTGTCCTGAGCTCCACATGAGCACACAAACACAATAAAAAAAAAAGCATAAACATCACCATGGATGTCTTCAAGAATGTTAAACATGGTTTATCGGATTTGAACATTATACAATGCATACATGTGCTAAACATCACTTTGTACTGCATTTGCACATGTCATTTCTCTGTCACAGTAGAAACCTTCACAAGATGCAAGGGAGCCAGAGAGATTTNGCTTTAGCATTAAAACTAAGAAAGAAGGGCTGCTAAATGGCTCAGTGGGGAAAGGAGCTTTTGGCCAAGCCTGACAATTTGAGTTCGATCCCCAGGACCCACATAGTAGAAGGAAAAGGAGAACTGGTTTGTAAGCTAATTTTACATAATGACAAAATATTGCACATACTTTTTAAAGCTAAGATAGTTTATTNGTTTGTTTATTTAGGTCTCAGCTATCTCAAGCTAGGCTCAAACTCTATGCANCTAAGGACAACCCTGACTTCGGAAGCTGCTGCCTTCAACTCCTGCACTGAGGTCGCAGGCATTCACCACCACACCTGACACCACACACTGTGCTACAGATGCGAATGCAGGGATTCATGCCTACTACATAAGTGGAGGTGTTCAGAGAGACACTAGTTTGGCTCTCTTCAATTGCTACCAATAGGTTTTAGCACTGCTAATCCAGAGAGGAAATGAAAAGTGGGCAGTGCTTCAACAAAAAACTTGCACTTGTTATGGTTTAGGTCGAAACAGCCCCCAGGCTCACATGTCTNAACACTTGGACCCCAGCTGGAGGCACCTTTTTCAAGGCTGTGAAGCCTTTGAGTCTAGGTGCCCACAAAGCAAATGTAAGCCACTGAATGCAGGGCTTTGAGGGGTACTGCCAGGCCCTGCTTCTGGTCTCCCTCTTGGCCTCCTGATCAGCCAACCTCACATTCCCACACAGACAACTCCAACCAGGGCTGCCACTGCCACTGTGCCTCCTCTGCCGTGATGGAAAAGTACTCCTCTGAAACTGTGAAGAAAAGGAAAGCCTTCCTTCCTAAGCTGCTCCTAATGGGTATTTTGTCACAGCCCTGAACAAGAAAAGCAATGCACAAGCTTATGAAGCATATGTAAGTTGCACATGTATGGATACAAATGGAAAAATTTCTTTAATTAGATGGACAATGTCTACTTNAAAAAGTAACCAAAAGAAGGAAAAGTATTATTTATAAACTACTATATAGCCCAGTAATACAGGAAAAGCTTAACAAGCACTGGTTTACAAGAGGGGATGATATAATTCCTTGGGAAAGCAGCAGAAATAAAGCTTTGGAGTCAGATATGGATTGAAATTCTTTTCAGCCTTTTATTAACTATGTGACCCTGGTCAATCTCTTCTGGCCCTTTCCCTCACCTAACCTGAAAATAAAAATAATAATAGAACCTGCTCCACGACAGTGGCACTCTCAAGCTTTATTTAACAGACAAAAATAAGACCCAAACTCCTGAAGTGTGGCCATTTTTTTGTAAAAAATATGTATACAGGTGTGGCCATTTTTTTGTAAAAAACATGTATACAGGTTAGAGATGTGTGCCACAATGGAAAGACTGTGGNTCTTGGGCCCTGTGCCTGCATGAGGAAGGAATTATAGCAAAGAATGTCTGAAGTCCCTCCAGTCTAAATATTTGCAACCAGCAGACTTTACTCCCTATTCATGATAATTTCTGACAACTAGTTGTGACAAGAATAACCAAAGCACTATGTACTACATACATTTCATACAAAGACATCTTCAACATCAGTAATTCGCTAGAGTTGCCCTCATAGTGGAGTTTCTTTCTGATATACTCACAACTTCAGAGTACTGAAGGAGGTATTAAAGAAGGGTTCCTCCCAACAATGGACATTCGTGTACTTTTTGCTTGACTGGTTATGCTGGGTTTGGTTTTTTGAGACAGCATCTGCCCTAGCCCAGGCTATCCTCAACCTCACTATGTAGTCTAGACTGATCTTGAACTCCTGACCCTCCCTGCCTATTCCTCCTGAATGCTGGGATTACAGGACTGCGCCATCATGCCCAGCAACTTCTCCTAGGGTCATGCACTATCGGATCTACCTCAGTGGTTCAGAAAAGAAGACCTACGCAAATGTGTGCTCATTTTTATTCACACACAGTCAGAAAAAAGGCTCCAGCCTTTTTTCATGGTACTTCCCGAAAGAAGTGAATACTAACAATATTCTGGAAAGGTAAAAGTATAAAGCCAAGCCAATAAAAACCCTATTTCTTCAGTGACTTATCTCAAAACAATGACAAGTTAGACATGCTTACAGTTTAAATGACTAATTACAAATGTTTAAGATCAAACATTGTGATAAACACTTTTTTTTCCTGGTTTTTCAAGACAAGGTTTCTCTGTACAGCCCTTGCTGTCCTGGAACTCACTCGGTAGCCCAGGCTGGCCTCGAACTCACAGAGATCCACCTGCCTCTGCCTTCCGAGTGCTGGAATTAAAGGCATCCGCCACCACAGCCAGGCCAGATAAACACATTTTTTTAAAAAATGATCTATTAAAACTCACCTTGGAAGGGATTATTTCCATTGAAGAACATCCATTAAGAGGAAAAAAATGTAAATGAATTAATTCAAACAGTGTACTCAAATGTTTCNCTAATCCCTTTCTCTCATGCTGTTCATGTGCATCAGTGAAGAACTTAGTAGACTGACATCTTCTATCCAAACTAAACAATAGCAGGAAACAAAGCTACCAGAAACTCAATGTTCTTAAATAATAGATGATAAACTTAATGAATTTAGCCTAAATTTATCTGTGCTCCCTCCACTAAGCCCACAGTAAAGTAACCTTGAAAAGGCATAACTCTGCCAGTCCTGATGGGGCGGGCACCTAATANGAGCTAATGGAGGTGAGGCAGGAATCCAAGNTCTGAAACGTCTGCAAAGGGACCCAGTTCACGGTACAGTGCTTGTCGGATGCAGGAAGCCATAGGTTTAGTCCCCAAGAACATTCCTACCACCACCACAATAAAAAAGCACAAAATCCACAGAAAAAAGGAGATAATAGACATATAAGAGCAATATGAGAAATGTCAACGAGAATTATAAAAAAGAAAAAATGGCGATGAGTACAACAGGACCGAACAAGCTCAAGTCCAGATACTTACAGGGAAAAANGACAAGATGACACACAACACAGAATCTAAGAGACATTTCAGAGTAGGAGGCTGCTGTCGAATAANCCCTTTGTACATTGTGAAGATTTGTCTCTGTGATTGGTTTAATAAACAAGCTAACTGGCCAATAGCCGAACAGAATAAGGTTAGGTGGGAGAGCCAAACTGAGAATGCTGGGAAGGAGAAGGCAGAGTCTGGAGTCACCAGCTAGACACAGAGGGAGTGGGATGAACTTGCCATGCTAATAAGAGTACAGGCACGTGGCAGAGCATAAATAAGGAATATGGGTTAACTCAAATGTAAGAACTAATTAGTAATAAACCTGAGCTATTGGCCAAGCATTTATAGTTAATATAAACCTCAGTGTGTTTATTTGAGAGCGGCTGCAGGACAGGAAAACTCTGTCCTACAGGAGGCACCAAGCATCACACAAACCCAGGTTGAGAAAGGTGCTGAAAAACATACAAACACCTGAACTCAGCACACAGCACACTCTGACTCAGACCCTAACCAATCAACTAATGGCCTTTCCTAGACCACAGAGAANCACACTAGCAAAGGACTATGCATGTACACCACAGAGCACAGCAGAACTTAAGGGCAAGGTCCTAGACTAGCACTGCCCAACAGAGCTTTATGAAAGTTGCATACGATCCCTGCTTGTNCTGTGCCATACAGGAACCACTATCTACCTGTGCCTTACTAAGCATCTAAACATGGCAAAGGCTACCAAAGAACCACAATTTAAATTTTAAGTTACCACATAAAGCTAGAACTATTCTTAAATAACAAAGTACTAGATTAAAAGTAGCAAGATTAAATACACTCTCAGAGTCCACCTGTGAGTAGCAGAACCTGACAGTGAGGTCCACAGCACATAGGCAAAACAGTGGAGGACCTTTTCTGGAGACCTTGCAGGGTCCCAAAGAGACGATCTGTTGACTGAGACATTTTGAGGTTCCTTAAGAAAAACAACTGGCTTACACCGCAGTGAAGCCCAGTCAGGAATACCACCTACCCACAACTGAGGCTCTTCTAACCCACTGGTCAGTGACTTGCTGATAAACAGACTGCACAGCCAAAGGCCAGAAGGCATTTAAGTAAACTCTCAACATGGAAAGAACTCTGGGAACATAAAGATCAAATAAACCCGGATAACNTCCAGTTTCAAAATACACAGACAACATAAAACGAGAAGACTGACAAAAAGGGCATAATTAGGGTACAAGGACAAGCTCTTGGAAATTAAAATACAGTCAAATAAAATGTCCAAATAAGAGTTAAAAGGTTCAAATAGTCAAATAACACAGGTGCTCAATAAGAAAATGACTTTAACCCAGGAAGTCCAATACCCTACTAACAGATATTCTAGAAAGACACAGAACGCAGACACAAAAACAGTATCNAAGATACAACTCAGAATTTTCTCTGAACTAAAGAATGTAAGGTCCATCCTAACACATGAGAAAGACCCACAAAGGCATATCACTGAATACTTTCAGAATATAAATGAGGAAAGAACAGATTCTTAAAGCCTTCAGAATTTAAATAAAATGACACTGGGCTTCTTCAGCAGCACCAACAAAAGTCTGAACATAGTGGAGTGAGGCGCTCACAATTCTGAGAAAGTATTACTTCTACATTCAAAATATCGACAAAAAGAAGCATGTAACACAAACTGTGGAGGCCACACTCTACCAGACAAATGATCACACAGAGGAAACGATGTGATGTGNGAAGCGGTAGAGCATGGTGTCACAACGTCAGTGCAGACTGATCGGGCTTTAGGAAACTGCTGAATTATCTGATACATTTGCCGTAAAAGAAATACGGAGAAGCTTTGAGAGATGTGAGCAACAACAGGTATATAGGGAGGAAAGGAAGTGATATTGTAATTCTACAAATAAATAATCATAGTATTTGGCANAGCAGCNAACAACGCTTTAATGGATATTACAATGCAAATGTAGAATTCTAAACAAAAATTCTGATATAACGATTAGAAAAAACAAGGGAAAGGCATGAGTGGGGAAGAGTCTTAGTAAATCATCACTAAGAATCAGGATAAAGTTTAAACTAAGAACTCAATAAATAAAACGTGTTATGTAGAAATTATATTTAACATGTCAATAAAAACCAGGAACTAGAGCTGAGATTTGCTTGGGGTGGGTGGGACTAGAATGGACAGAAAGGTTTTTCCTTTTATGTAACTTGGGATTTTAAAACTCTGCAAAGATACAGGAATTTTTNAAAAAATTAATCATTCTTAGAAAGTTTTACCACATTTAGATAGTTTTCAAAACTTAAGCATACCTCCTGTAAGTTTTGGTCTTCTTGAGTCCAAGAATTTAAAACATGTGCTCCTGAGTCACTCACAATGAAATTCACCTATAGATAGTAAAGAAACAATTAGTATTCAACTCTAATTTCACTCAATTGTCATCACACTGTAAAATAACACACAATTCCTAACACTGGCAACTATCTGATTCATCCGTCCTGTTAGTGTGAATGTCTAGGACATGTAGCTGCTCTTCAGGACTGAGTACACGGGAATGCAGTGCTAGGTAAAAGTTCTGTCACACNTGGGAAATGTCTGGGGTGGAAAATGTGGTAAAGCAGTGCAGGAAGAACACAAGCAAATAAATGAACAGGAAAATTTCAGAGAACAATAAATGCTATGAGAAAAAACTTGGTTTCCTACTCAAGATCAGGTGGTAAAGACGGGCTCTCTGTAGAGGCAGCAATTGAGAGGACTCCAAGTTGACTATTGAACAANCCACAGAACAAGTCAGGGATAGATAATTCCAAGTACAGCAAACTGCAGATGCAAAGGCCTTTAAATTTAAATGCACACCCAACAAGCAAAATCCAGAATAAGCAGAGGATTTGGAGATAAGCCTGAAGAAAAAGGTAGAGCACTGAAAGCCATTCAAGGCACTGACAGCCAAATAATGGACATGAACTCTATTCTTCTCTTCCCCCTCAGTAAAATACAAATTTAAAAAATACTATAAAGAGCCGGGTGGTGGTGGCGCATGCCTTTAATCCCAGCACCCGGGAGGCAGAGGCAGGCGGATCTCTGTGAGTTCAAGCCCAGCCTGGGCTACCGAGTGAGTTCCAGGAAAGGCGCCAAAGCTACACAAAGAAACCCTGTCTCAAAAAACAAAAAACAAAAAAACAACAACAAAAAAATACTATAAAAGATGAAAGTACAACCCAGTGCTATAATGCTTGCCTAGCATGCAGTGTTAGGTTGGATCCTAGCACCACAAAACAAAGCCCTACCTGGTAAGATGAGGACCTTTGCCAGGCAAAGGATCTGACCTGCTGGGTCCCAGCCCAGGCTGCTGCACATAAGATGGAACACTTGCCATCTACTTGCAGCTAGTCCTCACACATTCAAAATACTGAAACCTAAAGGTAACTTTAATATTTGGAGTCTCTGTTAAATGTCAATGTCTCTTCTTACTGATTAAAACAACAACACTTATAGCTTTTTGGAACTGGTAAGGTGGTACACATCTTTAATCCCAGCACAGGGACTGACAGGCAGAAGGAGGTGGATCTCTGAGTCTGAGGCCAGCCTGGTCTANAGAGTGAGTTCTAGAACAACCAGGGTTACAAAGTAATCTCTCAACATTCCTTCCACTTGAGACACCAGTTGTTCTCAAAGTTTAGTGCTTGTTCCATACTTGTTACATATTTTGTATGTGGCCTAGCAAGCATAGTACTTACCTCACTGGACTGTTAGATACGCCAGTAAGTATAAGGTGTAAGTATAAATATGAAGCACTTTGGAACCCACCTAGAACTTGTAAGTGTTCAGTGTTCCTCAGCCATCACTACTGCTGGCCATAATTAAACACCCATACAATATTAATCATAAAGGGCAGTTCTGCATACATTTAACTACAGTTATAAATCTACAGTAAATTCACATAACTATTTACACAAGTACATCCCAAGTCACCATTTTGTTCATAACACTCACCAGCTTTTTGAAAGGAAATATGTCATACATTATTCTACAATACTCCATGGAAGATTCTACTGAGCAAGTCCATAAGGATTTAGAGATGGGAGCCAAAGGGATGATTCCTTGGGTCCTATTCTTCACCAGCATATCAAACTCTACATGCTGTCTGCATGACTCTGCCATGTACGGGCAGTGATCCACAACAAACACTGTCTTATGAGACTCAGAAAAAATCTTCATTTTAATCTGTGAAAGGATAAACATACTAGTCAGATGTTGATACATAATATTTATCACTTAGGAGTGTTTTCCTCAAGATTTGGCGGGGAGCCTAAGTTCCAAGAACTCTGTCCAACAAAGGGCAAGGTTATGGTGCCAGTTCAAGGGATGAGCTGCATCGTACTATGCAGTCAATTTACCAGACAAAATGAGTCCATAACTCTTTTTTCCTTCACAAGTACTTAAAATAGAAAACATCTGTACACATCTGTATTTGATTCCTATTACCTATATATCACAGATCTATTCTTCAAATAAATTTATGCTGATCCTTGCTAGGGGCTGAGGGAAAATCCACAGGAAAAGACTGACAGCAGAAGTACAACCCAAAATAATACACATCTCCTAAGGCAACTGCATATTGGGTCTTTCCATAAAGCCCAAACCCTCATCCACCCCAGGCAACTTGCAATACACCGCAGTAATTCACCGTGTATCCCAAAACAAACAGATGCTGAGGAGGAAACACTTTTGAAACTTTCTCTTATAAAACACGAAACATGTGGTGCACTCCCCTGCTTCGCTCATAAAATCTTACACAGAACAACAACAACAACAAAAAATCCACATTTTAAAAGCACATGGGAAGCAGAACAAGAGTGTGCACGGGAACGAACCATCTTAACGGTCCCGCTATTATCTCTGCTGCTCTGCAACGCACAGCCCCTCCACGCCAAAGTCCTTCTCAGCACCTTCTGCACACACCTGGCTGCAAGGTGGGGGGGCGGAGTACAAGGTGAGCGGACAGGGAAGCCCTCGGCAGCGAGGTTCGCTTACTTTCGTGCCTGGTCCTGCAGTGAACGAACGAAGGCTGAGGGAGAAGGCTGAGGAGGGTGGGTGGGGAGTCGGTGCACAGTTGGAGTCGGGTCCCACTGGCAGAGAGGGATGCCCCGCTCATCTCCCAACACACCGGCTTCCTAAACGCAGGAGCGCGCGCATGCGCGTGCACGCACCGGAGCGCACCCGGGCTCGCGCGTGCGCACGGCGCTCTCGCCCGGCCCCGCCATCTTCCCTTCCCCTCCGAGGAGAGGCCGAACCGGAAGAGGGCGGAGCTAGTGAAAGGAGGGGGGGGAAAAGAAAATGCCTTCAACGATTGTCCCCAGTCAACCGTTGGGAAGGATGGCCAGGACGACCTGAGAGAATCCCCGAAGCAAAACACTAGCCGCGGCCCGGTACAAACCGGCCTCGGCTCTGCAGAACCGGAGCCCAGCCTCCCAACCTCCCCTCCTCCGCCTCCAACCCGACCGTAGTCCCTCGGAAACCACGCGAGAGTTCGCGAGCGGCCGAGCAAAAGCGTGAGAGCAGGCAAGGAGGGCGGAGCCAGGAGGGAGGGGCCCGCCCCCGCTCCACCCCCTCTGCCAATGAGCAGCGAGCCGCTAGCGAGGGCGGGGAAGGAGAGGGCCACGGTAATCCGCGGAAGTCTCGCGAGGCTTGTCGCTCCGCGGCTGCCGGTCGCGGAGGTTCTGGACCGGCCCGGAATGGGGCCGAGGCGCGCGGGCTGGTGCGAGCCGCTGCTGCCTGTGCAGCGCTGCGCGTCTTCTCGCTGAGCAGGCGCAGCAGGGGCCCCGAGACTGCCCCTGGACGCCGCGATCTCGCGGGTCCTTGTCGCCGCTGACGGCTGAGAGGGACTCAAGCCGAGGGAGTGGAATAACACGCGTGGGCGAGTCCCCGAGCCCGGCTCCCTCTCTCCGTGCTCCCGCCGAGCTCCTGTCGGGAACCGAGGTACGGAAGTTCCATGAAAACCCCGAGCCCTCACTCACCACGGGACACCCCTTCCGGGTTTGTTTTCTTCCTGCCCCGGCCACTCGGGAGCTCCGTGGGCGGTGGCGGGAGGGACTTGTCACTGTGGAGTTTACCTCTGCACACTGGACCGCGTTTGCGACTCGGACTCAGCCACAGCCCTAAGGGAGCAGCCGGAATTGTTTTAATTCTGCAGTGCCNTTCCAAATTCTGGTTTTCTTCAGGAAGCTGTCCATAAGCTCCCAGGTGTGTGCGTTCCACCATTTTCCAGGAACATTGCAGTTCTCTGCTTTCAGGTGGTGTGTGTGGACAGGATGCTTATTTGTATGTGTGATCTGCAGACCTTTCTTTATCTCATTCTGAGGTTTTCTTTGAAAGACGCATGTTTTTATATTGCTACTTCCGTGGTCAGCGACTACTAATNGAGCAGAGGTGTCGTCTGCTCTGCAAGAGCGAGGACTCTTTCTCTTTTTTTTTTCCCCCCGCTTTTCTTCCGTATTCCGATTCCGATCGGCANTGTCCATGCTCCTTTCCAGACCGCGGACCTCAGAATTGTCTAAAGTTCTGTATTCCACTCACGCCGCTCCAGGTTGTTTCTTCTTTCACTGTGACAGTTACCCTTCCTCCGCCCCAAACGGGTGTCTCTGCCTCCGCCTTCCATACTTACTGTGAAATGCATTATCNCTCCTGAAACTTCTTCAAGTTCTAATTTAAGCACATTGATTCGTCAGGGCCTTTTACCGTGCTATCTCAAATCATATTTTACCTTTTTAGTGTCACCTTNCTGCTGCCCCTAATTCTTAGCGTCCACCCATGCCATGGGTATTTCCTCAGACGTGCCTCACATTTCCACCACTGTGCCTTTTGTACGACCGGTATAGTCTGTTGGGATGCTTGCTTTTCCTGCTGTTTCACCATCTATGGAAACCCAGTTCATAGATCATTCTTTTTAGACTCCCTTGGGTGACATNGATAATACAGTGAGCTCCCAGAGCTCTTGACATAGTTCTGCAGTATTTATTAGGATGTATTTGTTCAATTATTTGTCTCTCCTGCCAGCTTGAACTTGAGTCTGGAGTCATGTCCTATTCATCTTTAAAACAAAAGCTAGTTCAGTGTTGGCACATAGCAAGCACTACTTATACATACATATATACATATTTATAATGCAATCGTTCTAAAGAATCTGCTAAAAAAATTCTCAATCCCTTAAAAAATCAGAATATTAGAACCCAAAGGGTCTTTATTTTAGGAACGGTGCCCTTAACCTGTTTTGAATATGAGCAGCCCTGTATTCCTAACATGTGTGCACTTGTACTTTTGCTATTAGTTGATGGAGATTGTATATAATAGCAAATGCATGTGCGTGCACACACACCTCATGCACTCAAGTGATTTTGTATTATGCTACTATCTTTATATTTGACAAGTAGGACTTTATGTGACACAAATGCTGATCTATGTGACATAGATGCTGATAGTGCTCAGCATCTATCAGCATCTATGCGTTCGTGCAAAGATCCACCCACTCCTTGGCCCATATGTTAGAAATAACTGGTTTAGGTTAGGTTAGTTCTTCTTTGGATTGTTAATTTGAACATACACACAGCCTAGCCACAATTCTAGGGAGCATGTAAGTTGGTTTTGATTTGTTCTTTCTCTCAAATCGTGTTCCTTTCAACTTTAAGAATAGATTTTCTTCAAAAAAGCCCCAAGTACATTCATATTCATGGAGTAGAAATTATCTGTGCATTCAAACAGTGCATATGTCTGCACAAGATACTCATTTTTATGTGTAGTTATTGTTGTAGGTAGGGTATTTGTACACTGTGTGAAGGTGTATTGTTGTGATTGGTGTAATAAAAGCTGAACAGCCANTAGCTAGGAAGGAGAGATAGGCGGATTTCCTGGGAGAGAAAGGAAGAGGAGGAGGAATCTAGGGAGACTCCAGACACAGGAAGCAAGATGGGCAGTACGTGACAGAACTGAATAGAAATGGGTTGATTTAAGTTATAAGAGCTAGTTAGAAACAAGCCTAAGCTAAGGCTGAACTTTCAGAAATAATAAACCTCTGTGTTGTTATTTGTGAGTTGGTGGCCCAAAGAAAAATCTGACTATGGTTTATATACATTCTTTTTTGGTTGTTTGTTTGTTTGTTTGTTTGTTTTTTTGAGATTGAGTCTCTCTACATAGTCCTGGCTGTCCTAGAACTCACTCTGTAGACCAGGCTGGCCTTGAACTCACAGATACCCTCCTCCCTCTGCCTCTTGAGTGCTGGGATTAAAGGTGTGTGCCACCACATCTGGCTATCTATATACATTCTTGAGCTCTTAAAAATATTTCTCTAAAAGGTGTGAAACACATTTTTATTTCATTATTTCCATGTGCGAGTTAATATAATANTATCTAACTACTAACATTGAGGTACCTGCCTGAGCAATAACAAATTTTAAACTAAATTTTTGACATTTAAAAACACATCTNTCATATATCACACCATGTTTGTGTATCTCCAGCAATCGAATAATGTGTAATTTGTTTATAAAAGAAGCAAGAGTTACTTGAATTTCTTTATATTTTTCTTAACTAAAAGCTAAAAGTAAACAGCTGGCAATTGCTGTTGTGGGTAGGTGGTGGTTTCTCCTTAATCAGCAACAGAATGTTCTAAGCCATCTGTCAGAGTCTGGATGCAAATGTCTTAGTGGTGGAGTGGGTGAAAATGTGGCTAAAGCAGGAAGAAAGAAAACTAGTTTCTTAAAAGCCTATCCCTATAATTTGAGCCCACCTGTATAAAATAATTTAAATATATTAAGACTAGTTAAGACAAGCACTAAAAAAATAGGCAGATGAATTTGAAAATACTCTTTTTTTAAAATTTGTAACAGAATGTGGAAAACAGTATCTCTCGCACATTACTTACTAACCAAAAAGGNAGAGAAAGCATCTTNCAAAAAGGATGGCAAAGCAAATTCATATTATAAAATATTTTAAGCTTTTTTGAGGTTTTGCAAANAGGAAATGAGTACACAGGTTTTCAGAAGCTGTGTCACTGTTTTTCTGAAATGTTAATAAAATTAGGCGTTGAGTTATCTGTTCANGATTCTTTCTGGGTAGATGGATTTTCATACTTCTAAGATGTAAAAAGGTGGTTCACTTAGTTCGTCTTTGTGCAGCCTAGAGAACATTTTTAAAGTAGTTCTTTTTTAAAAAGCCATCATATTCATTGCTTAATTTTAATGTGTACTTCGAACAATTGCTAGATTTTTGTAGTCATGTGAAAAAACATTAAAATTTTGTTGTTTTTTAAATTGTTCTTCATGTACATCTCCCTTAGCTGACTTGAAATGAAAAAATTTAAATCTTTAGAAGTTCCGCTTTGTGAGTCAGGGAATTTATTCTTTCCACNTCAGGATGCTGAGACAGTTTTTACATAGGAAGAAGCAAGTAGGGCCTTCAGGTCCAGCTTGGCTGTGGAGTTCCAGTCCCTGCCCTGCTGGGCTGTNACTCAGNGCCTGCATTTGGAATCCTTGAGTCTATTTTCTCAGTGGGAAAAAAGGAGTAACACTTGTCTTATTGTCTAAATGACAAAATAAGATNGTATTCTTCAGGTCCAGAGAGCTACCATTTTTGAATTAATTAAAATTATTGGGCCTGCCACCAACGCTGACAACCTGAGTTGGATCCCTGAGCCCAGATGGTGGGAGGAGAGAGCCTGTTCCAAGTTGT
>LZPO01007958.1:412053-423449 GCA_001675575.1 Neotoma lepida
GATGGTTGTGAATTCCGTGTGGATGCTGGGAACTAAACCACAGTCCTCTGCAAGAGCAGCAAACACTGTTGACCATTAAACCATCTCTTCAGTACCAAACTGAGCTTTTTAAAAATTACTCTCCTAAATTCTTTGTTTCTTTACTTATTTATTTGAGACAGGGTCTCACTATGTAATCTAGCTGTCCTGTAACTCACTATGTAGACCAGGCTGGCCTCGAACTCACCGAGATCCACCCAGCTTTNCTGAATTCTATATCCAGCATTTCTTCCATTTCTTTTTTCTTGNAATCTGCTATAGGGAGGGACTCCTTGTTTTTTCAGATTTCTAGTTTGCTTTCGAGATTAGCACAGCCTGTTAANCAGCCTCCACTGTGAGACCACTGTGTGGATTCCGGGTTATGCTTCTCAGCAGCTACGATTGTTGCCAGGATCCACACTCAGTAGATTGCTGGAACTCTTGTTCACCCCCACCTTGCAGAGGGGAGGTTTGCCCTCTCTGGACTGTGGCACCATGCAGCAGATGTCCAGCCTTTGTGTCACTGCTGCTACACTGCTCCCAGGCCTGGGCTCTTCAAGGCTCCTCTGTCTCGCTGGTGTTAAGTGTTGCCGTTGGTGACTCCTTCAGAATGTAGCTCAANACCTGCTGCTTCTGTTCCATGTTCAGCCATCTCNGTATCCCCTTTAGTGCCTCTTCAAAACATACTGAAAGTTGCCTATAGTGGCTAATGGTATTCTCTGTTGAAACTTTTCCCTCCCATAAGAAAAATGCAGGAATTGAGATTATGTCACTTTACATAAGATGCAGTAGCTCATCCAGGAGGAGGTTGAGACTAGCAACCGGGCTGCGGCTGTTTGGTTTTGAGAGAGAGAGAGAGAGAGAGACTGTGTGTGTGTGTGTGTGTGTGTAAGTGTAGGAAGAGTTCTTAGATTTGCATTTAAGTTCATAGTATCCCAACAGGCAGTCTGTGATATTCCTAACTGCCTTTTCCTCTCTAAATAATGAACAGTCTTAGAAAGTGAAGCTTAAGAAACATATCTATGATGAAATGAAACTAAGATAAGGTGATATGTCGACTTTAAGTCCTGATTTAATTTATTTATTGGTAATCTTTTAGAAATGAGCTGCACAATTGAGAAGGCACTTGCTGATGCTAAAGCCCTTGTCGAAAGGTTGAGAGATCATGACGATGCAGCTGAGTCACTCATCGAGCAGACCACTGCCCTCAGCAAGCGAGTGGAAGCAATGAAGCAGGTTTGACTTTCCTTACTGACTTCACTTAACAAAGCTTCATTGATATTTGGGTAATATTTAAATCATAAATGTCTTAGTTATTGTTCTATTGCTGTGAAAAGACACCTTGACCATGGCAACTCTTATAAAAGAAAGCATTTAACTGGGGCTTACTTACAGTTTTCAAAAGTTTAGTCCATTATCATCATGGGAGGAAGCATGGCGGCATGCAGGCAGGCATGGTCCTGCAGAAGTAACTGAGAGTTCTACATCCAGATCCACAGGCAACAGGAAGAAAGAGGCTCTGGGCTTGAAATGGGCTTTTTGAAACCTCAAAGCCCATCCCCAGTGACACACTTCCTCTAGTAAAGCCACACCTCATCCTTTCAAATAGTGTCACTCCCTGGTGACCAAGTGTTCAAATCTGTGAGCCAGTGGGAGCCATTCTCATTCAAACCACCACAACAAACTACTACTTAATCAAATAACTTCTAATTAAAGTTTTCAGGTAGCCTCACTTGTATGTGTGTTTTACTTTGGACTAGGGTATATTATCATGTTTTGGTGACATGTACATAGGTAGGTTTATTTTAAAATCTATAAATTTCATCCCTCTTCTGACAGAAATGGACATTTGAAATAAAAATAAGTGAAACTGTTAAATCTAAATACATTTGATAAGGACCAGATAACACATTTCACTAATATTGGCACACATTAGATATTTTGCTGTATTATATAATATCAAGATGTTTATGCTTTTCTTTTCAAAAGTGCTTGGGTGTTATTTAACAAGCAAATAGTTTTTTTAATGATGTAAGAAAATATCTAATTTTCATCCTATGCAGTTATTTCAAGTTCATTTTTGCTAGCATGTTTTAAATCTGTCATTTACAGTCGGAATTAAGTAGGTTTTGCTTCTTGCTAATAGCATATGGAGAAATCTTCCAGTAGATGATTAAGTTTGGCTACTGTGTAAGCCATCTCCCCATAAAGGCTTCCAACTTTTAAGAAAGCAGCCCTAGCTGGGCAGTGGTGGCGTGCACCTTTAGTCCC
Organism: Neotoma lepida; assembly: GCA_001675575.1. Lineage (NCBI taxonomy): Eukaryota > Metazoa > Chordata > Mammalia > Rodentia > Cricetidae > Neotoma > Neotoma lepida. Next base: position 414,343 of record LZPO01007958.1, read on the forward strand.
AGCACTAGAGAGGCAGACACCAGTCTTTGAGCTCAAGGCCAGCCTGGGCTACACAGAGAAACCCTGTCTCGAAAAACAAAGAAAGCAGCCCTGAACTAAAGCTCTTTAAAAGTCACCAGAAATAGTGGAGCAAGTTCACTTAACTCTGTTTTGCAGCTCCATCTCCCTAAAGTGATCTGCTCTTTGACCATCGGCCTGATGGCAGTAAGTAAGCTAGACCTGGTAGTGACATGTTTTACAAAATGAGTTTGATACCTCAAGTTAAGAACCAGGAATGTGATGATGAATTCATTGATAGCTATCCAGTAAGAATGCCTCAAGAAAAATGAATAATTCTAAAGCTGGATTCCTACTTCTTTTTTTTGTTTTTTTAATTTATTTATTTACGTATATGGGTACTGTGTCTGCATGTATATCCACTCACCAGAAGAGGGCATCAGACAGTTGTGAGCTGCCATGTGAGTTCTGGGAATTGAACTCAGGACCNCTGGAAGAGCAGTGAGTGCTCTTAATCACTGAGCTATCTCTCTAGCTCNGGATTCCTACTTTTTAAAAAAAATTCAAAATCCAGCCAGGTGTTGTAGTACATGCCTTTAATCCCAGCACCTGGGAGGCAGATGGATCTCTGTGAGTACAAGGCCAGCCAGGTCTACAGAGTGAGTTCCAGGACAACCTTCATTTCAACCCGTCTCNCCCCTCAGCAGTGCTGGGGATGGAACCTGGGGCCTTGCTCATGCTAAGCAAACTATACACCTTTCAGTATCTTTCTAGCTTCCCGCCCTCTCAACCCTGGACCCACTGAGCTTCTCTCCCAGTGAATTTGCCTGCTNTAGATACTGCGTGTGAGTAGGACATGAGATACAGGGCTTTTGTGACTGGCCTTTTACATGTTTTAAAATTCATCTGGGTTGTAGTCTTTTTTTTTTTCCCCTATTCATTGCCCAGTAATACTGCAAGGAGATACTGCATGTCTTGTTTCTTCTCTCTTCAGTGGGTGGATACTTGAACTCTTCTTGTTTTTTTCCTATTATGAGTAATGGCACTATGACATTTTCTTTTCCTTAGGAAGGAATGTTGGGTCATGTAATACTTCTGCTTAACTCTTGAAGGGTCTGCTCATTTATATTCATATAGCAGGGAAAAATTTACAAATATTGACTTCCCATATGTTGTTCTTTAATCTTTTCATTAGTATCAGGAAGAAATTCAAGAACTTAATGAAGTTGCAAGACATCGGCCAAGGTCCACACTAGTTATGGGAATCCAGCAAGAAAACAGACAGATCAGAGAATTGCAACAAGAGAACAAAGGCAAGATATATTGTCACTAAAGAGAACTTTAATCTTCCATTGTGATGCTGGTTTGGGACTAATTAGTATATTCACAAATCAGAGAGGGGCTGGAGAGATGGCTCAGTGGTTAAGAGTACTTGCAGATGACCCAGGTTCAGTTCCCAGCACCCACATCAGGTAACTCACAGCTGCTGTCATTCCATCTCCAGAGGATCCGACACCCTCTTCTGGGGCACCAGGCACACAGACATACATGCAGGTATTCACACATACACAGGAAATAAAATAGAATCCTTTTTTAAAGGGGGAAATAGCCAACTGAAGTTAATATTTAATCTCATTTTCTGGTCTATATGCCTAGACGGTACTTGCTGCTGCTTTTTCCAGTCCCTTCTGTGAAGGTCTGCCCTGCTTGGCACCATCTTAGCTGCTTCTCCTCAACATCTGCTTTGCAGTGTTTTTGTTTCCTGTAAAGGAACTCCGCTCCCTCCTCTGTGTCCCAGCGTGCCTGCTTATAATCTCTGCTGTACTGTCTTAACNAGAGACTTTCACTCTAGCCTTTTCCCTCCATCCTTCAACAGAAGCATTAGTCNGAACTTCCTAGAATAAATACCATCATGATACTCTTGCTTAAAAATTTGTTTTTATTTTTATTTCCTTGTACAAGGACCTTCAGCCAATTCCTGGTCTCTTGTCTGTCCTCTTCCCACAGCTCTCCTCCACACGCCATTTTCTGCCATTGCTAATCAGTTTCCTAATACAGCCTTCACTTCCACGCGCCTTGTTTAGGACTCTAGGACTCTCATTTCTTCAGTGTTCAACAGAAGTGCTCAAGTTCGCAGTGTTGTACTTTTGTGAGACTTTCCCCAGTCTAGCCTCATAGCTCTGAAATGATTTTTAAGAAATGAGTTTTAAGTGAACACTTTAAAAAGCTAATGAGAGATGTCTCAGTGGGTCAAGGGCACTTGCCACCAAGCTGACAGCCTGCATTCCATTCCTGGAACCCCTGGTAGAAGGTGAAAGTCAATTGCAAGTTGTCCTCTGACCTCTGCATGTGCCATGGCATACACACACACACACACACATACACACAGCATGAAACTTGTTTATTGAGCAGGCGGTGGTGGCGCACGCCTTTAATCCCAGCACTCAGGAGGCAGAGGCAGGCGGATCTCTGTGAGTTCTAGGCCAGCCTGGGCTACAGAGTGAGTTCCAGGAAAGGCTACACATAGAAACCCTATCTCAAAAAACAACAACAACAACAACAAAAACTTTTATTTCAATAAAAAAGTAATGAGGAGCTTCTTTGTTGCATGATTTCTTTTTAAGATATCCTATATGTCAGTATTTTGATAAATATTATGTGGAAGAACATAGTTTATATAATCTTAACTCATTTGAATAAAGCACATTGTTCTTGATAGAACTTCGAACATCCTTGGAAGAACACCAGTCTGCCTTGGAACTGATAATGAGCAAGTATCGAGAGCAAATGTTCCGGTTGCTAATGGCTAGCAAAAGAGATGACCCGGGTATAATAATGAAGTTAAAAGAGCAACATTCAAAGGTAATCCAGTCTACAGATTTGACNTGAAATGAAAACTGGGGGCCATTGGTTAACCTATGTTCAGATTTTTTTCAAACAATGAAAATAATCTACTAAAATTGTTGTGATATGATATGTAATACCCCCCCCCTTTTTTTTTCCCACAACAGGGTTTCTCATTGTAGCCCTGGCTGTCCTGAAATTTACTCTGTAGATCAGGCTGGTCTCGAACTCAGAGTTCCTCCTGCCTCTGCCACCATACCTGGAAATACCTCACGTTTTTAATTGACATTTTCTATTGCTGTCATCCCCTCCGNCCATTTCCTGTTATATATTATTTTCTCCTTGGCTTATTCTTCTAACTCCCATTGCTCCTTAGTAACAGCGTCTCACAATGTAGCTTTGGCTGTCTAGAAACTCACTATGTAGACCAGGCTAGCCTCAAATTCAGAGATCCACCGGTCTCTGCCTCCCTATTGGTGTCCTTAGTAACTTTAAAATGTTATTTGTGTGTGTGTGTGTATTCAGAAATAAACTATTTTAAAAATAAAGGTATGTTCAATTTAAAATTATTTTTGTGAGATTCTCTACTTTTAAGTATTTTTTTTCAGTAAATTTATGTAATGCTACCTGTTACACAAACAGAAACTGAAATGCTTTTAAAGTCTGCAAGCTGCTGAGGGTAGTTAGTTTTCCTGAAGAGTCCAGTCTGAATGGGGACAACTTATTTTCATGAAAAAACCATGGGGTTGGGGACACAGCATGTAGTTGACATCATTTTAGAAGCAAAGCTGGAGTGGTCAGTATTTTCATAGTCATTTACTTAGGGTCACTTGGGGGCAGTTGCTGTCAAGACAGCAGAATTGTTGCTATTTGCATTAAACTGAATTCTAACTGCCAGTGGAAATAAAGATATTAAACTAGATTGGATGAGTGGCTCTTACCTGTTTCAGGTAATGGTGAAGTAACCTACTTACAACTAATACTATTTAAGAAGTAGTGATAGTTATACATGTATTTCTCAATTATTGACACATATTTTGGATTCTTGAAAATATTTTTCCATGTTGGTGTCTATAGTATTTTTAAATTATTCCATCAGAATTTAATAACTAGTAATATTCTTTGGGTGACAGTTATACATATTAGAGACTGTAATAGCTACCTCCTGTGTCAGTTAGTGGGAGAATAAAGAACTAAAATTGGGTTTAGTATTATCTATTTATAATACTTATGCCCTAACAAAATGGAAGACCTTGAGTATTTAACTGGTCTTTTGAATATAAAGTCTATGGTTAATGTCAATATTTGTTATGGAGTATTTCAATGTATATCTAAGCGAAGTATGGTGACACACAGCTCTTTAATCCCAGTACTTGTGAGATAAGAGGCAGGAAGGTCGGGGTTCCAGGCCAGCTTGGCTTAGTTTAATTCTACCTTCCCTCTCCAAACATTAAGTAAATGTGTAACTAAGTATAAAGAAAAATTGAAATGCAGTCTTGAAATTCCAAAAGGCCCTCTTGTTTTACAATTTGAAAAACAAATTTTTGAAGTTTTGAAAGAAGAGTAAATACCACCAAAAAAGTATGTAGACTAAGATCTTGTTATTCCCATACAGTAGCGACTGTGGCAGAGCAAATGTTTTCTGAAGCACATTAGGAGATAGAGGCATAGCTCCATGGTAGAACACGCGCTTAGCATGCCTGAGNCCCTGAGTTCAACTGTCCCCCATAAACAAACCCATTGGGTATACCGTTCATCAATGCTGTCCTGTTAGNTAAAAAAGTTAGACACTTCCTAAATAGCCATGAACCTTCGTTAACATTGGTTGTGTAGATTTGAGTTCATCTAAGTGCTGATCCTTGCCTTCCATAAAATGACTGTTCAGTTATTTGCTATTAATTCTAACTAATACATATTAATGTTTGTGGTTTTGATTTTTCCCAAAAAGGAGACACTTTGGCTCAGTAAATCAAACATTTATTAACACCCTGCATTGGNTTAGTTGTTATGGCAAGAACAAGATAAATGAAGGAGTGGGTCACATTGCTGTTAAGCTTGCAGTGTAATGGGAGGTACAAAAACAAACATAACTGTAAGGTAAGGTAGGGTGTGGTAAGAATGAGTCATCACTATATAGTAGGAGGAGCAGCAGTATTAGTTCATAAGCCAAGTCTAGAAGAAGGCAAATTATTTAATCAAGCCTTGAATCAACTACAGGAGTACGGGAAATGCATAAGCAGAGAAATGAGATAAAGGCACACAAGTGCAGATTTTAGAATTGTTTAGGCACCAGTGGTCTAATATGCCTAAACAGAAATAATTCTGCGACACACTTGGGGTTCACAGCATGAACTTGGGAGCATGTGTCCTGCTTGAGGCTATAGTAATACAGAATTTTGCACTCACCTAGAGCTTTTTGAGTCCATATTTAAAAATCACTAGAAAACATAACTCAGTTTCATCCAGATACTTATTTTTTAACAGATGCCTTTTTGGAAATCTTAAAAAAACAAACATTCCAACAGTTGGCTAACACGCATGAACTAACACTCACTCAGTTTTTAAATTACGGATGAAATCCGTATTAACATTATAATGACTCTGTACTACAGATTGACATGGTGCATCGCAACAGCTGCGAAGGATTCTTCCTTGATGCATCTCGGCACATCCTTGAAGCACCTCAGCATGGACTGGAGAGGCGGCACTTGGAAGCAAATCAGAATGTACACTACATCAAACAGTCAACTTTGGGGGATGGGTGGAAGTGGGGTCCATTTTAAAAGTTGTCTTATTTTGAATTGCCCTTCCAGATTAGATCAGCAAATAAACGAAATCAAGTGAAGAACGGTGTGCTTTTCATGGCCATGCTGCTGAGTCTAAAACTGTTTGTCATTAATGCCCTGTGTGTCATGCACAGGACATAAGCCATTGTATATTATGTGACAGATTTNGAGAGCTGTTTACCAACCGTCTTTTCTTTTGTTTGCTCTTTCTAGATGTCGCTGCAGTTTTTGTTGTTATAAAACTGCTTTTCTAGACATTAAATGTTTTGTTACTCAGGAGGCAGAGGCAGGGAGATCTCTGTGAGTCTGAAGCCTGATTGGTCTACGTAGCGAGTTCCAGGCTAGCCAGAGCTATGTAGGGTTAGGGTTAGTTTGCAGTGAGACCCTGTCTAAAAAAGAAAAATATTTTTTCTTCATAATGACTTTAGCCTGATATTATAAAAGGCTAGTCCATCAAACTTAAAATTTTTAATTTAGATTTTTAATTATTTGTAGTTCCTTGGTTTGAGTTCACAAATAGGAATGCCTTTTGCATAGACAATATAACTACACATAGTGATGTTTTCTGTATTGTGTCATAAGTATTGAAGATCTGGGCTGTTGCTGCAGAGTAGGAATAATACTACTTATCTATTGTTAATATATTATTAATAATGAGTATTATTGATAATAAATAAGACAGACTTGGAAATGGAAAGATGTCAAGACAATTCCAGGGTGATGTGCTGACATTTGGGCTTTAGAGCCACAGTTCTTGCTTTGTGTCCTTTAAAAGCAGTGTCATCCTTACAGCTAGTAAGTGAATCATTCACTGGGCCTGTAACNCATGCTAAGCATCATTTTGTTTTTTCCTATGATCTTTTTAAAATAGACTCTCTACTAAAAAATCAGCAGCTCTTTTTTTCTTCTATTTTAAAGGCAAGAAATTATTGGCTTCCTGTGTGCCTTTTAAACCTATGCTGGTGCCACAGTACTGACCAGTTATAAATTGAGAAAGCTGTTGGTATTCAGTTTTTCAGTCCTCTGTATGTGTGTCCTCTGTAACAGAGTCTTAGGGACTTTTGGGTGCTACAGAGAATGGCANACATTTGCCTTGGTAACAGCTTTGCTACCACAGGCTAATCCAGGGCTGTCCAGTATACCTTCCTGAATTGGTAGCATCTGTGTATCATGTGTAAGGTACTTAGCCACATGTTACCATTAAGCACTTAAGAGTGTCACTCATACAAGTGAGAGACAGAATCACTGATTTTTGAACATACTTGGTTTTCACTTTAACTGTACTGTACGAGACAGAGCAGATAGTTCTTTATGGCGTCTTCTGAGTGCTTCCATTACAAAGATTCTCCATTAAGACAGAGGTTTAGGGATGTAGCCATCCCCAGAACCAAAGCCATGGGAGGCCTACGTCTTTTTCTTGGAAGATTATTAAACGGGCCTGAGGTATAGCTCAGTGATGGAGTGCTCGCCTAGTCTAAAGGTCCTGGGTTCAACTCCCAGAAACACATACACAAATATTAAATAGAATTACCAGAGATAGTTCTGTTGTATTTCGCCATCTTCCAGTTTAGTAGTTACGTGGGTTCTTTAAGGTCTTGATCACATCCTTTCTACAACTATGCAGCTATCTGAAAGACTTGATGTTCATTTGGGTTTTTTTTCTGTTGAATTTCAAATTTAGTTTTTGTCTTAATATAGTAAGTTCTATTGCCAATGTAGAATGATCAATAGAAACTATTTATTGAGAAAATGAGCTGGGCAGTGGTGGTGCACGCCTTTATTCCCAGCACTTGGGAGGCAGAGGCAGGTGGATCTCTGTGAGTTCGAGACCACCTTGGTCTACAGAGCAAGTTCTAGGACAGCCAGGGTTGTTTAGAAACCCTGTCTCGAAAAAAGAGAGAGAGAAAATGATTATTCGAGGGCTTCTGTTGACCTTTAAACCCCATTGTCTGTCTCATTCACAGAACAAAAGCTCCTAAGGTCAGGGAAGGTATCCTACGAGGAATTGTGCTTCTTTGTGCCTGACATGTCATAGCAGTGTGACAAACAAGGAATGAGATAGAAAGAATTTGTAAAACTGAATAATATGGGTATCTATATCATGTGGAAATTCTGTTTTCGTCGGGCAAAAAAAAAGCTTCATTTTTTAATACTCCATAGCAATTTGTTAATTTTGCTCAATAATTCTTCAACAAACACTAAATACATAATAGATGTAAACAATACACTTGCTGTTCTCGACAATTATGGTCTAGAAAGGCTCTTGGTTGACTGGGGATCAGCATATAGGCATTACTACTGTAGAGGAGACTGAATCATGCAGACTTGAGGNAAGACAAGACACTGCCTGTGCCAACAGGTTTTTATCTTTCCTATCACTTTAACCATAGTGCAGGCAGCTGTGAAAAAGAAAGTCTCCTTGGTCATTGTGAAATGAATTAAGTATTTTGCTGTAAGGTTGAGTTATATTGTGATGTGTATCCTTAATTCTATTTTTTTTTTTTATCTCAATGTCATCTCAGCTGTCCTGGAACTCACTATGTAGACCAGGCTGGAGATCCTCCTGCCCCTTTAATTCTGTTCTTAACACCTGATGTCCACCCAGCTTTGTTATGATTCATGTTACAAGGCAACATAAGGATTCACACTGGTGTTAGGTGGCAGTGCGGTTCTATCAAGAGAGAATTCAAAATAAGCTAGTAAAGTCTCTCTCTCATTCCATGTCTACCCTTTCTTCCAGGAGTTGCAAGCACATGTGGACCAGATCACCGAGATGGCAGCAGTGATGAGAAAGGCCATTGAAATTGACGAACAGCAGGGTTGCAAGGAACAGGAGCGAATATTTCAACTCGAAGTGAGTTTTAAACTTCAGATATGGGTGGAAAGTATCCCTGCAAACACTCAACCAAAGAACGGTCCTAATCTTAACATACTCACACTCTTTTTGAGTTGGTGGTAATGATTTCTGAATCTGGATGCTGGTGATAGTGTGAAATAGGCCATTGGGTAGTAATCCAAGAATCTGGGATCATCAGTAGTTGAGAAAGTTGATTTTTAAAACAGGCATGGTGGTGCACGCCTTTAATCCCAGCACTTGGCAGGCAGAGGCAGGTGGATCTCTGAGTTTGAGGCCAGCCTAGTCTATGGAGCAAGTTCCCAGACAGCCAGGAGTTCCCAGACAGCCAGGGCTACACAGAGAAACCCTGTCTTGAAAAGAAAAGAGAAAATTGAGTTTTGAGTATGTATTGTTCTCATATGTGTGTGTGTGTATATGAATTTCCTTGATTCCATAATTTTTTAAACTTGGTTCTTTGTGCTAACTATCATACTGATACAGAAAATGTTTTTATAATGCACAAATAATGCCAGGTGTGGTGCTTCTTTAATTCTAGCACTTGGGAAGCAGAGGCAGAAGGATTGGGAATTTAAGGTCACCCTCAGCCCTCCAGTGAGTTCTAGGCTAGCCTGGACTACATGAGA
>LZPO01007958.1:495424-516945 GCA_001675575.1 Neotoma lepida
GTGTGAGGCCAGATGATGGGCTTACCCTCAAGGCTTGCCCACCACAACCCACTTTCTCCAGCTAAGCTCCGCCCCCTAAAGGTTCCACAACCTAAACTACGCCATCAGCTAGTGTTCACANACTAAACAGGCAGTGTACAATGAGCAAAATGTGGGGACACTGGGAGATGTGCTGCCCAACTGCGCTTACGGGTGGAACCGATGTTTGAAATGTAGCTACACAGAACATCAAAGGGTACTTCTAGAAGAAAATCAAGAAAAACCTCCTAAGAAGTCATCTTCAGAATTCGAGGACCCGTGAGGCAAGCGCAGGCAGACGGGGAGGGGAGTTGGTCAACAGCCCCAACAACTGTACATAGTTCCAGAAAAACAAACCAGAAACCTGCTGGATTGAGCAACTGGACCACTTCTAGTGGCTCCTTTGAGATCAATTCCAGGAGAACAAACAGGGTGGGAACCAATTTCCCTGCCAGACGCGGAAAAATGTTTGTAACATGCAGGAAGTTTGACGAGAAGCAGGAGCTATGTAGCCTCTCTCAAGGAGGTTAGTGTTCAGGGAAACTAACGGAAAGCCTGAGAAATAGGAACTGAAACTGTCTAGTCTCCCAAACCAGACAGACAAGAAACATTTGCAGAGTGATGTCATTCTGCCTCCTTCGATGATATCATACCCCTCAGAGGGTAACCCAGACTGCATGAGTCAACATCTATATTTGGACATAAAGAGAGCTACCTTCCATGCCGTGTGCCAGTTCAGAAGTCTGTCTATGCTCGTCTGGTTTAGCCCTGCCTAATTATTTTAGGCTATGATTTCACCAACAGCCCCTGGTAGTTAGTCTGTTCACTATCACANGGTTTGAAGCCCAGCACATTCACGCTCACACACATCATCGTGATTGGTCTGTTCCCTTGTGTTTGGAGGACCCTAGCATTGTATTCACAAGGACATTCATAGCGTATTTTTAAAAGGCAAAGTGGAAATATCAGAAGTGATCACATGCCCAGGAGCTTATGCAGATGCTAGGTATGACTAACGTGAGTGTCAACCAGTAGACTCTAGGAACTAAGAACTCAGGGTTGGTCTCTTATACACATCTAGATGTGTATAAGAGACAGCTTGTATCCTGGGCTCACTGGCTAGTCAGCTTAACAAAATTTGTGATTGCCAATGAGAGACCTTGTCTCAAAAAACAAAGTGGGTAGCCCAGGGTGGTGGCACGTGCCTTTAATGCCAGCACTTGGGAGGCAGAGTCAGGCCAATCTCTGAGTTTGAGGCCAGCCTGCTCTACAGAGTGAGTTCTACTCAGAGAAAGCCAGGGCTACTCAGAGGAAACCGTGTCTCAAAAACAAACAAAACAAAAACTAAGGTGGGTGGCCACTGAATGACACCCGAGATTGAGCTCTGATGTCACACACATGAAGACGCACACGCACCTGCTTGCACCCCATACACACACTGTGGTCCATTGGCCACCGGTCTACAAAGACAAAGGGGTGGAAGGGATGACAGAGAGCTTTGGATGGCCTGTGGACACGGCAAATAGTCTTCCAAGGACACAGCTTCTGTGAGACAGCTCAACTTCATTCAGAGTGAGGGGAGATATAAAGGATGCGGACAATGACTGGGGCATCACCTAATTTGCGTTAAACAGCACATTCCTGTCAGAAAGCTCCTGTCATAAGTGGAAGCACAGTCCTATTGTAAAGCACAATGTCTAATTACCACATGGGCAGCAGGAGAAAGCTTCTGCAGGGAACTGCATCAAGGGTCACACTGGAGGTAAGTCAGGCATCTGGGCCTAGAAACATTCTCCAAATAAGGTCAGACAGAAAGAAGGAAGCCCCACCCAGGGGGCGGGTGGGTGGGGAGGTCCGAGCTTGGAGAGAGCTGCCAGGTCATGGCAGACTGTAACCTCTGACCAGCAAAGCCTTCCAACAACACATATGTACCTCCATGCCCCTGTGTACACACGAGCACACACATGTACACATATAGAAGAGGGAGCCAAGTCATGTCACTGTGTTCATACTCATATGCAGAGCTCTTGGTGGATGTACCTTAGCCATCTAATTTTTATTTGGAGGTAAATGTTACCAAATGCACATTGTTGGTGAAACTGATCAGTGAATGACTTCAGCTTCTACTAGAGAGCAACGAAAAACAAGAGGAAAGACAGACCACCCCAAGAAGCTAGTCCTGGAGGGAAAGCCCAGGTTTCAAAAGACATCAATTCTTGTGAGGTCTTAACTCTTTTGAACTACAATGGTCCTTTCTTTGTTCAAACCCTAATAAGGACACTTGGAGTTTTAGTCCTAGACTCCCTGCAATGGCCAGAATCACACAAACAATACTTGGGGAAGAGAATGAACCAGCGTTTGGCAAGCGCCTGGCCCTACACTGTNGGTGGCGGATGGTGAGTAAAGATGAAGGAATTGATGCTGCTCTCTCCTAGCCTTTGTGTCAGCACTGTAAGTGTGGTTTTACAAGGACAATAGAAGGCTTAGGAAAGGAGTGAAGCTACAGAAGGAGCCGTAGACAGAGGCAAGTGTTGGACGTGACTGGAATAGTGATAGCTTCCGTGAGTTACNTGCTCGACGTATGCCAGCCAGTCTTCGTAGAATGCTGTTATATAGTGGCAAGNGGTCTTNAGTAGAAGCTGAAAAGGACGATGAAACAAAATTGGGGCATCTTGGGGTTACAACACTGAGCAGTGAAGGGTGTGGTGTTTGATGCTGTCATGGGGCCATTTCCCCAGGAAACCCCCCAGTTGAAGGAATTATTTTGGAAAGGTCACAAACATCAGATTGCTAATGTTCTGCAGTGTGTAAATAGTTCTTGAAGCATTGGTTTAGAAGGTAGAGGAGGGTTGAGGGTACTGCTTCTCAAGTCATGCCCAGCATATGTGGGGCATAAAGGAGGTTAGCAACACTTACCCATCAACTCTTGGGGTTCCATTTCCTTCATTACTATCAGCAGCTGCACCGCAGAGTCTCGCCTTGCTTGGCTGACAGTGAATTCTGAAGAATTAGTGGCATTTGATTCCCAGCACTAGCACACCAGCAGGCCCATGGAAGGTGCTGGATAAAGGTTTGTTGGACCCAATGAAGCACCCAGCACTCTGTANTCTGTGTCTGAGCATTTCTGAGCACATGGGGGCAGTCCTGCTTTCCACCTCAGGTCCAGCTGACGACAACCTTTCTGTGCAGCCAGTGTGGTTACCCTGGGCTGCTGTGATCTCATCCAGCTTCACCAAATCGTGCACCAGTGACTCCCTCCATCTCCGGCAGGAGGCTTCAGTGACTTCCAAGATTTGACTCAGCTCTTGAAGGCAACATCAGAAACAAAATAAAAGCTGTGTTTGCAAATGTCATGATTTCTTGAGCCTACAGCCTGTGACCAAGAGATCTCCAGTTTGCCTTTTTCTTTGACTCCAAGATGACACTAAGTTGTTAAGGCGTATTTTCCCCCCACTAATAAGAGTTCCAGTTGAGAGTCTTTATTTTGGATTAAACAGTGCCCTAAAGCCTCATGTCTACACAGAACATATGATTAAGGCATTGTTTAAGGCAGGGCGTTTGTGGATATAAGCAAGCTAAGATAGGCCATATTGCAAAAAGGTGGGCAAAAAATCCTGTGACTGGTATCCATATTAAAAGAGGGAAAGTTTGAAGATATAACTCACAGGAATAGCATTTGGTTAGCACAATGAGGCTCTGGGTTTGATCCCAGCCCAGCTAAGAAGGAAGGAAAGAAGGGAAGGAGGGAGGAAGGGAGGGAGCTGTCTCTTATACACATCTAGATGTGTATAAGAGACAGGAGAGAGGGAGGGAGGGAATAAGGAAGGAAAAAAGGGAGAGGAGAATTTGGATGGAGAGAAGGCCATGAAGACACACACCATAACTGAGGACAAAATTAGGGAGAGATTAAGTAATGTGTCCACAAACCAAGGAACACTAGGATTTTTGATAATCACTAGAAGATTTGAAGACACAAAAAGGAATCCTTTGTGGAGGCCGGAGAGAGTATGACCCTGCCCACACCTTGATTTTGCACTCCTGACCTTCAGAGCTTGAGAGAATGTTTTTCTGGTGTCTTAAGCCACAAGTTATGGTTATTGTTACCACAGCCCTTAAACACACTTGCCTGTTTCTTGGGCATCTCTGTGGCATCCTTTCAGGAAAGATAGGAGAGAGGGAGAGATCTGTTCATGCTGAAGCAACTTCCCTAGGGTTACTTCCCGCGNACCCGCCACTCAATTAAGCTCTAGCNGATTCCATAACGATGCTCTGCTTTTCTTCTCTATCTAGCCTGTCAACTTGGAGTGAGAGAAGCAGTTCCTCTGCAGACCCATTGCTTCTAGAACCTTCCTTCACACCAAAGCGGAAACAGTTTCCCAGCCACTTGCTAGCATGTGGTGGGCTGTAGTTCTTTCTTGGCACTCCCTGAATCATCTGTTTACTATTTCTTCTTTTGTAAAGATTTATTTTTATTATTTATTTGTGTGTGTGTGTGTGTGTGTGTGTGTGTGTGCAGGTGCCTGTAGAGGTCAGAAAAGGGCATCCACTCCCTTGGACCTGGGAGTTACTGGTGGTTTAAACTGATTGATTAACTTGGGTTCTGAGAACTGAACCCCAGTCTTCTGGAAGAGCAGTAGTGCTCTTAACCACTGGGCAATCTCTCCAGCCCCTTTATACATTTCTTTCTGTAGTCTATGCTAACAGACTACAGAAAGAAGGCTCAGAACACTGATGTGTAAGAAGAAATCCCTATGCAAGGCTTGTCCCTCCTCCCTGATTCTGAGCTGCTAAAGCCCCTAGTAATGGGGAGATGGGGACACTTACTTTTCATACAAGTCCCTTCCAGCCAGAGCTGAGTTGGTTGGCTCTTGGTGGGCCCCGAGAGAGTGTGCCAGAGGAAACTGCCATGTGAATGAATATGTGGTTGGAACTTGGAGCCACAGAACCTCCAGGGAGTAAAGAACTAAAGGTGAACTTAGTCACCAACAGTCAGTGATATAATCATCAAATCTATGTGACATGACACAGCCTCCATCAAAACCTGAAACGTGGTTATCTGGAGAACTTCCAGGTTGGAGACCATAGAGGCTGGCAGGGTGGTNTGCTCAGAGAGGGAATAGGAAGGCTTCCCAGGACCTTACCCTGTGCAGCCCTTCCCTGTGGCTCGTCTTAAATCATAACTTGCCCCCGCAAAAGCATTTCCTGAGTTCTTCGAGCAAATCACCACTCCTGAGGAGGAGTCTCCATCTATTCACCTCACACCTACACTCCATGGCTGGTTGGTCACAGGAATAGGTGTTCTGGACTAGCAGTGTGTGAAGGGACTGAGTCCTGAGCCTGTGGGGTCTGCTAACTCTGAGCAGCTGACAGAACTGAGCTGAATGCAGGCGTGCAGGTGGAATCCCAAGTTAAAGAATTAATGCCACCAGGCGGTGTTGTAATCCGGACACTCCAGAGGCAGAGGCAGGCGGATCTCTGAGTTTAAGGTCATCTTGGTCTATAGAGTAAGTTACAGTAAGTCAGCTTGGTCTACAGAGCTGTTACACAGAGAAACCTCGTCTCAAAAAAAAAAACAAAACAAAACAAAAAAAAAGCAACAACAAAAAACAAAACAAACAAAAAAAAGAATTCATGCCTATGAGGGAGAAGCCATGTGTTAGAAGTGTCAGAAGTGTTGGGAATAAAACCAGTTTGCAGAAGGCTGAGTGCAAACCTGAACAGAGATGGCACTGAAGATTCTCTTTCCTCATTGTGAAGAGCGTGTGAGCTCTCACGGGCCCTTATTATCCCTCTAATCAACCCTGCTCATTGCTCCTGCAGACAGCCTGCTTTGTTTCTGTACAAGTCTTTGAAAGACATGTTTTGTTCTGTTCTGTTTGGTTTCAGAGCTGGGGATGGAACCCAGGTCTTGGTGCATGCTAAGTTCTGTACCACTCACTCATGTCCCGGCCCTGATTTCATGTTGGTTGTGGTTCCCTTCTTTTTCTCACTGTGTAACCAAGATGACCTTGAACTCATAGAGATGCACCTGCTTCTGCCTCCCAAGTACTATTATCAAAGCTGTGTGCCACCCTACCTGTTGCCCACCCCCCTCCCCGGCCCCAAGACAGGGTCTCACTCCATAGCCTGGCTTGGCTTGGAACTTACTATGAGTCCATTGTGGCCTAATGGCAATCCTCCTGCCTCAGCTGCCACAGTGCTAGAATTACAGTGACGAGCCACTAGGCCTGTTGGAAAGGAATGCACATTTTTCTAGACAGGCATGGAAGTGCACATCTGTAATTTCAATAAGACAAGAGGAAAATTTCAAGTCTGAGGTCAGCCTGGGCCATACAGTGAGTTTCAGGCTAAACTGCAATTCAGGTTGGTTTTTTTCTTCACTCTTTGCTCTTTGAGGGTCCATCACCCAGATCCCCAATAAATACATGGAGACTCAATTCTTACTTATGAATGCCCGGCCTTAGCTTGACTTATTTCTAGCCAGCTTTTCTTAACTAATTATCCCATCTACCTTTTGCCTCTGGGCTTTTCCCTTTCTCTATTCTATGTTCCTTCTTTCCTTCTTACTCCGTGTCTGCTGGGTGGCTGTGTGCCTGGGTGGCTGGGTGGCTGTGTGGCTGTGTGGCTGTGTGGCTGGGTGGCTGTGTGGCTGGGTGGCTGCCGCCCCTGGCGGCCTCCTCTCCTCCTTTTCTCCACTCCCCCTTCTCTCTCTCCTCTTCTTATTTATTCTCTCTGTCCACCAGTCCTGCCTAGCTCTCTCCTGCCTAGCCATTGGCTGTTCAGCTCTTTATTAGACCAATCAGGTGTTTTAGGCAGGCACAGTAACAAAGCTTTGCAGAGTTAAACAAATGCAACATAAAAGAATGCAACACACCTTTGCATCATTAAACAAATATTCCACAGCATAAACGAATGTAACGCATCTTCAACTAATATTCCACAGCAGGGTGAGCTCTGTCACAAAATAACCAACGAAAAGGTCCATCTTTCTAAATAAAATGGTTATGATATTTCTGGAAGTTGTGAAACTATAAAAAAATAAAACATGTACTTTTCCTATAGTGTTTTGTAACTTTGAAAGGGCCTCCTAACAAGTCACTGGGGATGTTGTTAGCAACTGAGCAAGGAAATGAGATAGAAGAACACAGGATAAGAGAGGAAGAAAGTGGCCGTGACCGGAACACCCTTCAGTTCAGCCAGCGGGACTATTCCATTGGTTTTCTCTAATGTTACAAACAAGCCATTTTCAAGTCTTGTGGCTTAAAACTATGACACATTTATTTGCAATACGGCCAGGGCTTGCTAGGCACAGTCCAGCTCCATTCTGTTTGTGTCATCTGGACAGCTCAATTGCTTCNGAGGACAGAGGAGCCACTTTCAGAATAACCGAGTCATATGCTGTTGAGTAGGTACTAGTACCTACTCAGCCTACACTGGCTGATGTCGGTGACGGGGGCTAGCCAAGCCGATGGCCCTCCCAGGAGGACGTTCTGTGGTTGTGTGGGATTTGCAGAGCATAGCTACTCAGTTCCAAGAGGAAGGAGTTAGTGTCGCCAGGAGTCTCAAAGACTTGGCCTGAAATAGGCACTCAGTCATTTGTTCCATCCTCTAGTGGCCTTAACGGTGTCATGCCAATCCAGATTCAAGGGACAGTGAAGTGACAGGATTGGTATCCCATTTTTAATCCAGCCATTCATTTATTTAACCACTCATTCCCTTTTTAGTGCATTTTAAATTGTGTCAAACTTTATGTGAGGATCCATTCAATTCCCATTCCATCCATCCCCATTTGTGGGAATCCATTCAAAGTTGAATAAAAACTGGTTTTTTTTCCTCTTCTGGGAGTTGATAACTTAGTGGGGGAGGCAATTGCAGAAAGACAATGGGACGGTGCTACGTGAGGGACCTTGGGCTTTAGAGGGAGCACAGAGAACAAATGCCTTATCCACCTTAGCTGGGAATCCGGGTCAGCAGAGTTCCTATTGCTGTGTGTCAAATGGTGGAGTTAGCCAGAAGAGAGAACAGGTGGCAGATGGGGCACTCCATGGGGAGACAGTCCTTAGCAAAAGCACAGATTCCAGGAATAGCACAGTGCAGGAGGGGGCAAGGCTTCTNGGGGAGAGGCTGAGAGGAGAAAGTAAGGGTGGAGGGAAGGAAGAAGACGGTAAGAGAGGAGAGCTGGAGTTTGATTTTTATTTTCTTTAATTATAGAAAAGCATGGAATAAAAGGCGGTGCTTCCTTGCCTTGTCTATGGTAGATGTTGATCCTTCTGCACACAGGTGACATTTTCACCTCACAGGTGCTGCTGCATACACTGCAGAAAAGGGGAAATGCTCAGGGCTTGTGTAGATGTGGAGGGCACTGGGCAAGCAGGAAGGGTTTGAACAGCACGTGTTCCGGAGCTTCTGGACTAACCTAGAGAGGAGAATGAGAGACTGATCCCCAACACAGGCGCGCCAGAGAGGAAAGGACAGATGCTAGGGTGGTCTGGAATGCTTTCTAAAGCTCTTTCACTTATAAATCTTTTCTGCCTGAGAATTTTTTACACCATCCTAAGTAAATAGGTGTGTAAACCCAACATTTAGTAATAATAAGTAATAAAGAAGTTAACTTAAAAATAATTCTTTGGTGTAAGTATACTTTTACCATTAACTAAAGACAAAAGAAATTTACATGTTAATTAGAAGGATATATTTATTTTTTAAAAAAGAATTAAATCCTGGCTAAATATTTGATCTGAAGGACACAGGGTATTTTCAATGTTCTTCAAAGTTGATCAATATTTGATTTTATAATCAAGAATGGTACTTCACATAAACACATAGTAGAAAATGGTAGGAATATGTTTAGGGAAATTCCAGAAGTTGTTAGACATCCTGTCCTAATTCTAAGCCAAAGAATTAATATAATGATTCTCTTGAGATGGTTTTTCATATACCCCAGGCTGGCCTGGGACGCTATATGTAGCGAGGATGGCCTTGAGCTCCTGAGTACAGGGACTCTAGGCACACACCACCATACTTGGCTCATTAGAAGCTCTTAAGGGGGATCCAGTGCATGGATCCCTCATTCCTGCTGCTCTGAGCCCTAGCCTCTCCCTAGCACCGTACTCCCTGGGAGTGTACCCTGGTGAACGCTCCACCTGTATCTTAGTGGACTCTGCTGGGGGGGGGGCACCTGTTTGCTTCCCATCTGGATTCTAGGGTGCAGCTGACCTTTCCAGACCAAGGTGTTTGAAGAAAAAGTGAAAAATTTCCCTTCTGAGAGACAAACACATCAGGGGACACGAAGGTTTGACTCTTCCCGTGTCACCACAGACTGTCTTTCTGGAAGTCACTCTGCTAGCTCTAAGTATTTGGTCTGTTGCTTGGGTTTTCCTTCTGCCCTTTTAGGATTACACTTAAAATCCTTTATTTTTATCTGTTGTGAGAAATGAGACAAAGAATTTGACATTCCAGATAAGTTCCCACCGCCTCTCACAGCTATTTAGTGCATTTGTTTATGCTTTTTTCCAAAACATTAAGTCCCTTTAGAGGTGATGATGTCACTCATTGGCCTTTCTTCAAACAATTTGTGTTCTTTGTTATTTCTTAGAACCATTTACAAGTTCCTATTGGGTAAGGTTTGGTCCTGCTTGGCATTCTATTTGTGGAGTTCTTGCTATTCGTTTATACACACACACACACACACAAACGCACACACAGACACACACACACAAACACACACACACAAACACACACATATCACACACAAACACACATACACAAACACACACACATCACACACACATACACACATACACACACACACACACACACACACATACACACACACTGTCCTTGTTTGGTGCTTAAATGAAAATGAGGACAGAACTGCTCCTAGGTATAGTTGAGGACAAAGATTTTATTGTAGGTATGAGTGAGAATATAGCCAGAGTCATCTGGAAGAGTTCAGACTGAACCCAGCTTTGAGAGGACAGAAAGGGGAAGAAAGGAAGAGAAGAGAGAGGGGAGAGGGGCCAAGAGGACCAAGAGAGCTCATGGGAACCAAGAGGGTGGGTGGCCAAAATGGCTGAGTTATGTAGGAACCAGAAGCTGGGGGAGAGGAAGTGAACCCCAGTCCCTGTGCAGGAGAGCTTTAGGGTTGGGGTGGGGTGAGAAGTGCTGGGAGGAGCCACAGGTACTGAGTGAGACTGGGGTAGAGGCAGTTGTCTTTGGGACCTGGCAGTGCTCATGGTAGTGGGGTTGGGTACAGGGAGTCTGAGGGGATTAGCTTCTGCAGCAAGCACGCTGTGGAGAAGTCAGGTCAAGACAAAGATGGCGTGAGATGGGCGAGGTCTCTATCCTGGAATGTTCTCTGAGGCAGTGCTTGGAAGAGCAGAGATAAGTCAGGAGTGGTCAGAGTGTGGCAGTAACTGGAAGTTACTGACCCAAACCCAGTCCTGGCCCAGTTGGTAAGGAGTCTTAAACATTTCCTCCTTCCTTTTCTTCTTCCTACTGTTTGTTCTTCTGTAGAGACCTACAGAGGTTTCCTAGTGAGAACTTACTCAGGGTCTGGGAATCTGAGCTTGTTTCATCCAGCAGGGCTGCAGAAGGGGATGATTTGACTATGGCAGTGGTTACCAGGTGTTTGGAAGGATCTACACTTGGCTGGGCATTGTGCTTTGATCTAGCAAGGGGGAGGCCTTTGCCCCACCCCTTGGCATTGTTATAAAAAGCCCTTTTGAATAAACAGAAAAGGCCATTGGGTATTGACCCAGGTCTTCCCAACACTATTCTGTGTTTCTGTCTTTCTCCTCTTTGCTTCTTTAGATCTAATATTTTCTTAGCCCTATCTCTTCCTCATGAGAACCCTTGAAAAGGTGGGAGCTGGCCTCCCACAGATGGCACCTGAACAGNGACTTGGGTNCAGAGAAGATAAGTAAGAGAGAGAAGGTGGCACTGCAGAAGCAGTTAGACATGTCCAGTTATGAATTAAGGTTAAGGCGGTGGTATTTTATTATTCAGGAGTAAAACTGTACATAGATAAAGCAGAGCAGCCAAAAGTTAAGCCGAAGCAAGTAGTAAAAGTTAGACTGCAGCAAGTATCTCTCTCTGTCTAGGTTTCTCTCTTTCTCTCTCTCTCTCTCAATCTCCATTTACTAAAGTAGGTAAAAATATGGGGTTTAGGTATAGAGATATTGTGTAGGCTTAATAGGAAGAACTAAGGGTAGGAGTAGAATTTCCCTAGTCCCAGACCTAGCACACAGAAAGAAGTGTCCAGGAACAAGCAGCCACTGTGGACTTAGCAGTCTGAGAAAGAGAAGCTGCTATGGGGCAGGGAAACAGTAGACAGTTGTTTGTATATTCACTTGCAGAGAGTTTGAAAANAGGGGAGTTAAGGTAGAACAGCAACAAGTACAGAGGTTTTTAGAGTTTGTAGAGGAGCTGTGTCTTTGGTTTTCTGACTATGGGACCCTGGACACAGACTCATGTGGGAGAATCAGAGTCAAAACTCAACAACATTATGAGGAGCAAGGGCCAGAAAAGATTCCAGTGGAAACTTTTGGCCTGTGGGCACATATTTGGGACAGTTTAGAGCTGAGTCCTGAGCAGAAGGGGAGAATTTTCCCTGAGGCAGACATGGGTGAAATAAACACCCCCCTCACTCCCTGCTCCACCAGAGCTGCCACTAGATGGGACACTTTTACAAAATCATTCAATCAGGGTCAGTCCCCTCTTGGCCATGAAGCCGAGTTTAAGGACCAGAATCTTGGAATGAGATGGGAGGAATTGAAGAGCTTAAGAGACTTAGTAATTTCTCTTTCTCAAAAATTGGAGGCACTTCAAGTCTCTCCTTCTCAGAAGGGTACTCATCTTTCTTCTGTAGTGGCAGAATTAGACTCACCTGACGGGTCATCTATCAGAATGGAAAAGTTGCCCATAATTGCCCTGGCACAAAAGCCTCCCGGAGCACGGCAAACCCTCCCTGCTAGTCCTGTGTCTCCCCTTCAAACCAGTATTAGAGAAGCAGCTAGCAGAGGGAAGGAGGTGCAAGGATTTCAAATGTTCCCTGTAATTGAACAGCCAGATGCCCAGGGTAATATAGTGTGAGTGCATGTAAACGGAGCCTGGAGCCGCACCACTTCTGGCTGCTAGCGGCAAACCAATGCGTGGCTCCTTTAAGAGAAGGTTTCCTGATTCCTACTAGCTGAGCAGAGAGCTTTTTGAAGAGTTTTACAGCAACTCAGTATGGTAATTCCACCTTCACCCTAGGGCAGCTCTCCTAGGGAAGGCTATCGGAAAATACAGAGACTTGTTTGGACTGAGTTGTTGCACTGCAACAAGTTTTGGTAAAGGGCCACTATACAAAGAAGTTCTGAAGAGTTGCTGATGAGTTCGGCTCTGATTTCAAACTTTCAGGGGAGCTTTAAAACTGGTCTCAGAACTGACTTTGAACTTCAAACTTCAGAAATAAACAGTTTTAATTTCACCTGCAATTTTAACTGTAGTGACTCACGATTCATGTACCCACNATCTTGTTAGAAGAAAATGTAAGTAGTTCTGTTAAGAGATTGCTTTTGGATATTTGCTAAAGTTTGTAAAGTGTAAATAGTCCTATTGAGAGTTTAATTTTGGATGTAAGTTTGTAAGAATTGTGAATATGTATAGTAATATTCATGCTAGAATTATGTTAACCTGTTGATATTAATGAACCATGGTTTGGTGAAGCTAAGGGAGTCTTTAGGTTTGATGCAGTTGCATCAGGAGTTTACTGATTTATTTGATGNGGTTGCATCAAGAGTTTATTGATTTAAGAAAAGGGCTTGGTGCAGCTAAGAGTGTTATAGACATCTTAGACCCATTCAAAAAAGAACATTCCATCTTGGTCATCCTCTACTCCTTTACTGGGAAATGTGGCAGCCCTAGGGAGCAGGAGTATTGCTGTGGTTGTTCCAGCTACTTGCAAGCTCTTAGTGGGGACCTAAGTCAGAGCTGCATAGAGTTAAGCTCTGTACTTTCCCCTGCCAGAGGCTGGTAGTCAGAGACAGGTAAGTCCTTCTTGCTAGCTGTCAACCTAAGACAGAGTACACTTGATGGAAAGTGTGTCTCCATGATGGGTAAGGCTGATTAGTGAAGAGGAAGATGACCTAATACAGGCACAGTCTATCTGAGGGGTCTGAGGGGTTCTTTAAAATATTAAGAAGGGGGAGTCTCTATAACCTCTATAACCTCTAACCTCACTAGGAAACCTCTATAACACAGAGGTTTCCTAGTGAGAACTTACTCAGGGTCCAAGAATTTGAGCTTGCTTTACCCAGCAGGGCTGCATAAGGGGATGATTTGACCATGGGCATGGTTACCAGTTGTTTGGAAGGGTCTGCACTTGACTGTGCATTGTGCTTTGATCTAGCAAGGGGGAGGTCTTTTGCCCCACTCCAGCATTGTTACAAAAGGCCCTGTTGAATAAACAGAAAAGGCCATTGGATATTGACCCAGGTCCTCCTGAAGCTATCCTGTGTTTCTATCTTTCTCCTCTTCACTATCTTTCTATCTAATATTTTCTTACCCCTCTCTCCTCCTCATAAGAACCCTTTAAAAGGTGGGAGCTGGCCTCCCACAGTCTTGAACCTGAACTTTATACTGAACTCCTGAATCTTATACTGTCCTAGCAGTACTCGTCTTTGACAGTAAATACTGATGAGGAAACACCATCTGTGGGAATGGTGGCCCAGCTTATCTTAGCACTTGGGAGGAAGAGGCAGGAAGACCAGATGGTTAAGCAAAGACTTGGCTGCATAGTAAGTTTGAGACCAGCCTGGGCTACATGAGACCCTACCTTAAAATGAAGAACAAAGAGGAAGAGCTGCAGCTGTTCAAATAGGTATTTCTTTTGTTGTTGTTGTTTTTGTTTATTTTGAGACAGGGTTTCTCTGTATAACAGCCCTAGTTGTTCTGTAACTCGCTTTGTAGACCAGGCTGGCCTTGAACTCACAGAGATCTGCCTGCCTCTGCCTCCAGAGTGCTGGGATTAAAGGCATGCGCCACCACTGCTCAGGTAGCAAAGGAGTATTACTTAGTATACTCTCAAAAGAGTAGTTTCAGAGCCAGGCTTAGCAAGACAGATCATAGCTGCCTTCTTCCTTCTCTGTAATTCCTGCTCTGTCTATTGTAAGGGAGAGGTAGAGGAGTCGAGAAACGCTGCTAGGATCCAGCCCAGCTTGTTGCAGAGTCCAAGCTCTTCCACAGGGCGGCCCTAGTTCTTTTCTTAATTCAGACTCTGTCCCTATGATGTGCCAAATCTTGGTGTTAAAGATATAGTGTTAGTAAATGTATTTAATAAAAAACAAAGCAAAACAAAACAAAACAGTCCTGCTGTCATACATCAGCAAGAAAACAAAAGCCACTGGAGTAATTGGATGAGCCATAAGTCTACCCAAAGGGGTGACAGTTTCCATGTGTGAGAGTTAATCTTGACAGTCAACTCGAAGGCATTCAGAATCGCCATGGAAACGCATTTCTGGATGTGTCTGCGGGGGGTGTTTCCTGAGACAGCCACCCTGAATGTAGACAGCACCATCCCGTAGACTGGGCTGGATAGAAAGCATAAAGTGAGCAGTGAACCAGCACTCACGTCTCTCCTTCCTGGCTGTGGACACAAGTGGCCAGCTGCCTCACACCTTATTGCCAGCTGCAGCAGCTCTCACTCTTGCTGCCATGCTGTGCTGCTGTGAGGGACTGGACCTTCAAATGGTGAGCCAGAATAGACTAGTTCTCCTTAAATTGCTTTGGTCCAGTGTTTCATCACAGCTATGAGAAAGTACTCTATATGGAGAGGAAACCCTTCACACACTATCAACACTTCCCCAGTTGGTGACCCTTGGAATCAGATGCACCAACAGTGACCTAGAAAGCCCAGGGCATCCACACAGACCCATCAGACACAGCTTCCCCAAGTTGCTGTTCTTGCATTCCCAGCAAGTCTGGGCTTTGGTCTGAGTTCTATGGGACCACACTCTAGCTCCTGGCTGGCATTGGAACCCACCCACCCTGCTTAATTCTTGTCAAGTTGCTTTTGTCAGGAGGAGAGCAAATCCCTTTCTTGTTCTCCTAGCTGGTGGCGCTCTTCTAGGCTGGGCTGCTCTCCATCAGCTTAACTCTGGTTCTAGCCAACCACAGGACTCTTGTGTTGCATGTTGCCTTCCAGAGCACATCAACAGCTCAAGCCAAGCCCAAGTTAGCCCAAGACCATGAAGGGTTTCAAAACTCCTTGGGGTGGCCCACAGTCCCTGCTTTTCTGACTCCTGTTTTCCCCTCCCTCCATTTCATTTTGCAGTGGGACCCCACAGTCTGTGACTAAGTCTGAGTTGTGCTGTTGTTACCCAGAATTCCCTGGGCTTATTGGCAATTGAACACCTATTTATCTGTTCTTTCTTCTTTGCTCATGGTCTGAGTATTGCCTGTTCATGCAACAAAAGTTTCCCAAGAGCCCAACATGTGCCAGACACTATTCTGNGTGTCAAGGAAACACTAGTTGACTAAACAAGGAGCTTGAGCTAAGCCCTTCCCCTCTGTGTGGGCTCTCTGAAGCACTGAACCTCGCCATCAAGCCCACTGAGGTGGAGACCAGTGGGCCTCTGCCCAGAAGACATAAAACTGCTTCCAATTTCCACGTTTTCAGGGCAAAGGCACCCAGGTATNACCTCCCATCCATGCTGCTCACTTCCTCCAGTGAAAAGGAATCCCTTGTGGACTGTTTCCANGCTATCCTGCTGACAGCATGACATCACCCCACAATGACTGTACAGTTTACAAACCACAGCTGATAAGTGAGTTTCAGCTTGGAGATGGAATCATTGCTCCCTAATGTCAGACATTCAACGCTGCCACAGAGAGTCTGAGCTGGTGTTCCTCTTTTTAGNGACTTTAACCAGGCTATTTAAGGAAACACAAAAATGGCTTCTGCTCTGATTAGAACTTATAACAACATAGATCCCTGCTGGTCAAACACTCCTTTATTTTTTCTTCCAACAATTTATTGTGTTTTGCTTATATCACACACACACACACACACACACACACACACACACACACAATATGGGGTCTCTACCCCTGAACATAGGTGTAGTGATCTATGCAGTTTCTTTGGCTGTTTTTCATTTTCCTATTACTCATTCTTTCCTTTCTTTCTCATTTCATTTCCTTCTCTCTCCCTGCTCTCTCTTTCTCTTTTGAGAAAAGATCTCACTATGTAGCCCTCAAACTTGCAGGAATCCTCCTGCCACTGCTTCTTGGGTGCTGAGATTACAGACATGCTCCACCACGCCTGTGGCGACAGCTCTTGTCCTCCATCTCATTCCATCTCAAGAGTCTCCCTCTTGGCTCTGACAATAACTAAGAAAAACCAATGCTGACTGTCAAAAGCAATCACTAGCCAGGTGTGGCAGTGCATGGTCATGAGCTGCAGGCCGTGAGGTACATGGCTGTGATCCCAAGACTGGGCGTATGAAGGAGGGGATCACAAGTTTGATGCCAGCCAGGGCTATACAGCAAGATCGTGTCTCAAAACAAAAAGAAGAACAACAAACAAAGAAATTAGTGTTAAGCAGCACCTAGCCAGGAGCTGGGGGCTGAGACACTTCCTTTGGCCTTCAGCTGGATACTGACCCCACAGGTCAGCTGAGAACCCGAGAGGCTGAGGTCAGGACAGTGCGCTGGTGCACACAGGAATGTGCCAGTGATGTAAGACAGACTAAGCTCTGTCAGACAGGCAGGGAGGGTAACTGGCCATGTGGCATGATCAGATATATTCCCAAAAAAGGAACTAGATGGAAAAGGTCCCTCCTGCTACAGACAGGGCTGTGGTTATTGGGACTGTGTGAGGTCAGCCTCACACTCCTACTGCTGNCCTGCNTCTGGTAACACAGACAGNATACAAATATAGGGGGAGCNCCAGGGACCAGAGAGGAGCGATCCTGGATTCCAGGCTAAATCCAACTTCTCTTTTTCCATCCTTGCTTTCCCCAAACATTAGGAGTGCCTTCTAAGAGCAGGGCACTGTGTTCAACACAAACAGGCTAGAGCTAAGTAACACACACTTTCCTTCTCTCAGGATCTGAGAGATCCTGAAATAAGAATTCAAAACACATGCAGATGAGAGAACCAGCAAGATTGCTCAGTGGGTAAAGACACTTGCTGCCAAGCCTGACGAAAGTTCAATTCCTGGGACCCACAGGGTAGAAGGAGAGGACTGACTTCTACAAGAACACACAAATGTGTAAGTGTACCCATATACACAAAATAACAAATGTCATTTTTAAAAAGATATAGAAATGAGGGGATTATGGTCATAACAGAATAGTCTTTCTCGCTCTCTCTTGTACAGGATAGCCTAGAGCTTGAGGCAATCCTCCTGCCTCAGCTCCTGAGTGCTGGGAATATAGGCAGAAGCAACCAGCAGGCTTCAGTTCTGTGCCTTCACAGCAGTGGCAGTTTTATAGATCTGCCTGATCAGGCGGCAGAACAGTTGCATTGTTTCAATGTCAACTTCCTGGTTTTCATGTTATTGCNGTTGTATAAAATGTGACCTTCGGGAGAAATGGGATGAAAGGTACAGGGACCATTGTGTACTAACTTTGTAAGTTTCTGGACTCAGTGATTGTTTCAAAACAAAATTGTATTTTAAGCAGGTGGAAGCAATAGATACTCTCATTTCCTGAGAACATAGATTAAGTGAAGTTTCATGACTTGGTCAAAGTGGCAGAATTGAGTGTGAGTGAAACAAAAGCATTCAGGTCTGGAGTTCTGGGGCAAAATCTGGAATGTTTCTGCAGGCCTTGACTGTCATTGGGGGTTTTTGCTCTTTTTGGGGGGCCCACCACCCAGCTCCCCAAAAAGATCACACATGGAGGCTTAGTCTTAATAATGAAAGCCCAGCTTTAGCTTGGCTTAGTTTCTAGCCAGCTTTCCTTAACTTAAATTATCCCGTCTACCTTTTGCCTCTGAGCTTTTCCTTTTCTATTTCTGTTTACCTTTGTTTCTTACTCTGTGGCTTGCTGTGTAGCTGGGTGGCTGGCCCCTGGAGTCCTCCTTCTCAGGCTACTACTCTTCCTTTCTCCACCATCTCTTTTCTTCCTCCTCCTCCCAGATTTCTCCCTCTATTTATTCTCTCTGCCTGCCAGCCCCATCTATCCTTTCTCCTGCCTCGCTATTGGCCACTCAGATCTTTATTAGACCATCTGGTGTTTTAGACAGGCACAGTAATACAGCTTCACAGAGTTAAACAAATGCAACATAAACAAAGATAACACATCTTAAAATAATATTCTACTACATTGACTATTGGTGAGGAATGACAGAGAACTACAAACAGCATCAATGACAACATGAATGGAGATGGATGAGGTGTGGCCAGGGAAAAAGGAGGAAAACCAAAAGAGCTGGCATAGAAGCACAGGGGAGAGACTAGCTTAGGGCACTACATGGCTGCTGCCCCCTGACTCCTGCTGTCCTGTCACCCGTGTCCACACCTGCCCCCAGGAACTCATTTGTGACCTCGAGGATAGCAGTTGACCATGATACTTAGTAATGAACAAGAGGAGAGAGACTGGGGTAAGAGTCACACGGATANGAGTCCTCCAATAAATCCAGTGTGTCCAGGAGAGGGACTAGTGTCAGTGAGATGGGAGACAGGCAATAGGAAGGGTGTCTGGATGCTCTAAGATAGGATCAAGGAGGCCAGAGAGNGAGTTTCTATACATAAAATGTGAAGCCATCAACCAAGCAGAGTTATCAAGCAGATGGAAGGACAGGATACTGGACAGGCAGCTGAGCCTGAGCCAGGGAGGGTTAGACACTGACACTATAGTGGGGAGAAAGATGTGATGATGGATGTGGGGTGCCAGACGCGTGTGGAGTTCCTTTCTGAGACATTTAGTGTTTCCGTGAGAATGAGGAGGCCAGGCCATTGGTGAACGTGAGAGAACAGCAAAGACCAGCAGAGGCTTGGGGGACATCGGAGAGGGGCTAAAGTGTCAACNGAAGAAGAGATGAAGCGTGCCGGGACAGGGCATGCTGTGGCTTATGCACCAGGCATCCTGGCATGAACAGCTTAACGCTGCTGAGAGCAGTCCTAGGTCAAGGGCTGAGGTCTACACGGGGTGGGGCACTCATGGCTGGGCTCCAAGCAGCCTCTCAGGTCCCCTCTGCAGTGGAACCAAGTTCCAGCTGCTCAAATGATCAGTAAGCAGCTCGCGCCTTGACAACGGTGTCTCTAACCCATNCTGCTCCCTCCCCGTCTCTCCTTTCATCATTTTCTCATCTCTCTCCCCTGTTTACTCCTGTACTTGAGGAGATTCAAACACTTGCCTCCAGCTCTGCCTTTGTGGGAACTGAACTCCAGACAAGATCTGCAGCCCCTGTCCTGAGAACAGTGGGGCCAAGCGGTCACGATATCAGCAAGAAGATATGTTCAGCTGGTGACCATGAAGTCTAAGATGAGCAGGGTGGGTTGGAGAAAGGAGGTGCTGAGTGCATGAGGGAGCGTGGAGTGAACTCCCTGACCCCACCATTGTGGAGACAGGGCTTTGCACACAGTGTGGCTGTGTGTGGACATGGGGCTTTGCACACAGTGTGACTGTGTGTGGACATGGGGCTTTGCACACAGTGTGGCGGTGTCACTCTACTGTGTTTCACTGAAAGTAAGGAATTTTTAAAGATCTGTGGTGCTGGGTGCTGGGAATGCAGCTTAGTTGGCACAGTGCTTGCCAAGTGTGTAGAAAGCCCCGG
Source organism: Neotoma lepida (assembly GCA_001675575.1). Lineage (NCBI taxonomy): Eukaryota > Metazoa > Chordata > Mammalia > Rodentia > Cricetidae > Neotoma > Neotoma lepida. The sequence continues at coordinate 515,210 of LZPO01007958.1, forward strand.
GTTCAGTCCCCAGAATGTGGGAGATGGAGGCAGGAGAATCAGGAGTTCTAGGCCAGCTTCAACTCCATAATGAGTTCAAGACCAGCTTGGGATACCNAAACACATGAGATACTATTTCAGAAAAGAAAGAANACANGAGCTGGCTAGTTTTACAGGTCAACTTGACACAAGCTAGAGACATTGGAGAAGAGGGGAGACTCACTTGAGAAAATGCCTCTATAAGAGCAAGCTGTAGGCCAAACTGTGAGGTATTTTCTTAATTAGTGATTGATGTGGGAAGGGCCCANCCCATTGAGCTGGCTGAGCAAGCTATGTGGAGCAAGCTCTGCTAGAATGGGTGAAGACCTCCAGGGTGCTTTTTCTTTCTGGTTGGACTCNACAGAAACTGACTGTGAATATCACTCGACGTAGTGAAAAATCAGAGGTGTGTGGCCACCTGTCGTTTAGATTGTTGGAGAGGATTTATGAGCTGCTAGTGGTTTACAGTAAGTGAACACTAGGAAACAAGTCCAGAAAGGTGGTCCACTCACAGCACTGTTGANTTCCTGAGAGAACCGCTTGACTCTGGAGAAGGAGTTTTCTTTTTTTAAGGGAATTGTTTTGTTTTTTGAGCAGCAGAGTTCTATGGTATANCATAGAATTCTTGAGATGACTTCCTTTCTGTACACATGTATGAGCAACTTAAACAGTGAAATAAGCCAGATGAGCAGTCAAGAAAGAGGTGTACGCATAGAGCTGAGTCTCTGCTGAGGCTTTGTCCACCATGTCACATGACCAAAGTCATTAGAAATCTTTTCATTCAGTCACCATGGAGCAACACTTACTGAGAAACACTCTGTGGAAGCAGCAGTTTAGACNAAAGGGTTCCTAACGAAGTGTGTATAACCCTGAAGAAGATTAATATGGGACAATTAGAATACATGTGTCCATCAAGGGAATGAGGTATCCTGGGAATGTGAATGGAGCAGAGACTAACACTAGAAGGGGTGGAACCCACGGCTGTCCATGTAGCAGGCNTGTAACCNAGCTTGGGGCACTGTTTTTTAATGACAGCTTTGTGACAAGGTGACAGGTCTCCGTTTGAGCTATCATAGGACCATTAACCCATGTCTGACCCTTCCAAATTGAGGTTCTGCTTGTGATAACAGTCTCATGTATCCCAGGCTGGCCTTGATCTTGCTATGTAGCTAAGGATAACCATGAGAGATGGGTGTGGTGGTTTGGATGAGCCTCCCTAGGCTCATATATTTGAATACTTAGTCACTTGTTAGTGGAGCTGTTTGGGAAGGATTTAGGAGGCATGGCTTGTTAGAGGAAGTGTGACATTGGGAGTATTCTTTGAGATTTCAAAGACCCACACCAGGCCTGTGGTAGTTTGAATGTGATTGGCCCCCATAATCATAGGGAGTGGCACTATTAGGAGGTGTGGCTTTGTTGGAGTGGGTATGGCCTTGTTGGAGGAAGAGTGTCACTGTGGGGGTGGGCTTCAAGGTTTACTATGCTCAGGATACCGCTGAGTGAGTCAGTCAACTTCCTGTTGCCTACAAGCCAAGATGTAGCCAGCACCACATCTGCCTGCATGCCACCATGCTCCCCACCATGACCATAATGGACTAAACTATTGTTGTTTGTTTTTGCTCTTTTGGGAGGCCTGCCACCCAGCTCCCAAATAAATCACACATGGAGGCTTTTTTTTTCTTATAAATGTCCAGCCTTAGCTTGGCTTGTTTCTTGCC
>LZPO01007958.1:545275-564493 GCA_001675575.1 Neotoma lepida
GCTGTCAAGTTTCTTGTGGTTTTCCTAAATCCTAACTCCTTCTAAGCCTTCGGGTCCAGTTCTGGAGACATGGAAGTCACAGAACTGCAAAACGTGTGATCTCTCACTCTCTTANCTCTAGCCATCTTCTCATTACCCTGAGGAGTGCCGAGGGCGGGTGAGTACCTCTGCATCACACCAGGCCCCTCTCAGGGTAAGGCAGAACCAGTTCTAACCAGAAAGGGCCAAGAGGCAAGGACACCAGATAGCCTAGTAGTGACTGGCCTGAACTGAGGCTCCTGGACCAGCCAGGACTTCCGCCAGAGAAGGTGGGAGGGGCGGGATTGGCGTTGACGCCAGAAGACTACTTCCGCCTGGGTGCGTATGACGTCAGGGCCGACCCTTTAAAAGCCCAGGAGTCAAGCCTCGCGAGATTCCGGAGCAGTCGCTTTGGCCCCGCCTCACGGGGCGGGGCGGGGCGGGGCTTGGCGCGGTAGACGCGCGCCGCGGGCTGCGGGTGGCTGAGCAGGCTGAGCGGCCGCGGGCGACCCGGGCAGGTGAGAGCCGGCGCGGTGCGGGTGCGAGCGTGGGGCAGGGCCGCGGGGCTGGGGCTGCGCTCGCGATGGGGAGGCACGACGGGCTGGAGGCGGCACGGCTCGCGGCGCCCGGCCCTGGTGTCCTCGGAGGAGCGGAGAACCGCGGCGGTGCGCGGCGTCCCCGGGCTGCAGGCGGGGCCGCGCCCCCAGCGCCTGTCAGTCACCGGGGCCTTGGCTGAGGCGGGTGCGGCATCCTGCGCACCCGGAGCGGAGCTGCCAGCCCCGCGCCCGCCCCTGCTCCTGGTCCACCTTTCCGTCCGNTCCCGACGCAGAGGGCACGGGTGACCGGCACAAAGTTGCCGGTGCACGGTGACAGCAAACTGTACCGATGCTACTTTCTACGGTATGGAGGGGTCGCTTTTCGGATCCCGAAGTTTGGAGAAAGGCTGTCAAGAGATGCGAGGTGGGGCTGAGCAGCTGCTGCTGCAGGAGCGCGCTGCTGCCGCCCCCCGGGACTCGCGGCAGCGCCGACGCGCTCTCCGGCTCCTAAGTGCAACTTGGGATGCGTTTTGCTNGAAGCCACTTATGGAAATGGCCCTGGTGTTAGCCCCACGACTGCCAGGAAGNCAGACGAACAAAGTTAAGTGGTTTTAAGGTGGTGNTTGACGAGGGAGATCTTGCCCTTGTTTGGCAGCGGTGGCTTAAATCGGTCAGGTCTCCCTTCAAGTCAAGATCTGCTGTTCTTAAGCCTTGCTGTTTGCATACCAAGTTGTCTCTCTCTCTCATACACACACAGTTTTCCTTTTATGCCTCAGGATATATAAAACAATTAAGTTTATTATACTCTCTCCCCGGTGGCCAAGAAGCATTGTATCTGAATTAGCTGCTCCACTCCTGTGTCTTATTTGGGGAGAGAAATTAGTTCAAGATACGATAAATTATGATATTTATTGCATAAGTTCATAAAAGTACTTTTATTTGGAAAATCCTGTTCCCAAAATAAGTACTATGGATAAAAGTTTGGGGTATGACCTCACTGTGCTCAGTGTTTTTCTTAGAGGACCNATTAGGTTTCTCGTTAGTTGGGATGTGCTTAGAATGAGGAGCACACTGGGTGTAGTTTTTGTGCTCTTTTGAAAGGCCTTGCTGTTAAGGGATGAAACAAACCAGACTCAGAAAAGCCACATTAATTAAGTACAATACTGCAAGTCCCAGCATTTATTTTTGGAGTTTGCTTAAAAAAAAGTCAAAGAATAGAAACTAAGATTGTGTGAATAAAGTGTCTTCTGTGGTATTTTTTTATTATTTAAAACAATTTTTAAATATATTTTGATCATATCTTCCCTCCCCCAAGCCCTTCCAGATCCTGTCCTCCTCCCTACTCACCGGACTCTTAAGTTCTTTCTCAAAAAAAAACAAACTGCAGTTTTTTTTAATGCTAGATTTTAATTTCAAAAGGCGTAACATTAAGAACAAAGGAAAAATGTATTTTATAGAAAATGAGAAAGCGTTAGTCCCAGTTTGGCCATTTTTCTTTAGAAAAGTTCTTATCCCTCAAATACCAGTGGCATCATGTTGGTAGGGTTGGTAACATGCCTTAGCCTTCTCACAGCTGGAANAANTGGGAGGCACCAAAGCCAGGAGGATTTGTATCTTGCTGTAATGTTAAATGAATTTATTTTACATAAGTAAATGCATGTAGGGCCAGTTAAGCAAGCATATTGCTGCTTGAGAATCCTAGCATTACAGTCAAATCAACAGATGGGCAAGTTATGACTGGGTTCGATTTGACATATGCAGAAAGCTTGCCCCTGAATTTTTATGAAAAGCACCATAGGCTGTTTCAGTGAGATGATGAAAACAAGCTTAAGGTAGAAGGNTTTTGTTTAAACTAAAACAACAACAACAAAGCCCACAAATAAACAAAACAAGTGTATATCTCCTNTCTTTCTTCCTTGTTCCTCCAACAGTTTTTGNTCAAGTCTCAAGAGACTACTTAGTGAGGCATGAGCAATGCTTTCATGTACTGGTTACACGGGACTCTGTCTCCAGGTCAGGGTTTTGCTGATTGGGAGGGTATTATTGTTTACAAGCATTGGAAGGAGGGGATGAAAGAAGGGTTGGTTGCCTGCTCTACACAGATGCTGTGGTCTGTCCTGAGGCAGGCGGAGCCTCAGGGAGAGAATTAGGATCCGCCTCCAGTAACTAGAATATAAAATTCCTGCTGAAGCTAAGGAAGGAGAGATTCAGTCTTACTGGACAACAGAAGGGTTTCAGGAGGAAAAGGCGTTTGTGAAGATGATTTGGGTGACCTGATAGGATGGTAGGACAGTAAGGGAACACTTGATCCGGGCTGCTTGCTGCCAAACCCTTGTTTACCTTCAGGAGTGTTTCTGTTACTCCCTCCTTGCTGATGGAGTGAATGAGGTGCCAAGGTCAGGTAGACAGGAAATAGCAGAGTCACCTTGGCCTGGACACCTGAGTTTACCCACTGTCCCTGTTTCCNGCCATTCAAGAAGGTCTTGCTCAGGTCTGTAGTTGCCAAGAGTGGATTTTGGAAAATGCATCTAAATTTTGAGATTGGTTTTCTGAAAAGCTCCCAAGATAAGGAAAACCTAGGGAAATGAATTGTGTTTTTTGTTTTTGAGACAAGGTCTCACTGTGTAGCTGTGTAGTTCCAGACTGTCCTGTATCTCACTATGTAGACCAGGCTGGTTCTAACTCACAGAGATCCACTTTCCACTGTCTCCCAGTGCTAGGATTAAAGGTGTGTGCCACTACACTCAGCAAGTCAGTTATTTTTGGCAAGTAAAATATTTTAGTCCACTTTTGAAAGTTGCTTTTGGTGTTAATTGGTTGTAACCATTGAGTGAGACTTTTGATAATTTTGAATTACTGCCTGTCAGCACCCACGTGCATTCAAAATGAGAAATTGGAAGCACACTCACCCTTTCCCCACTGCAACATTTCAACTGTTGTATATTTTATCTTGTGTTTTTAAAGGTTACTTGGCATTAAATATTGTTTGGATTGACTTATGAAGTTGGAATTGAGTTGATGATGTCAGTCTCATTCTTTTCAGTTTTTATTTCCATAAATAGCTGTTTTGAGTACAGTTTTGCACATGTGTAAAATGAGAGAAGTTCAGTCATGGATACTAAATATTTGGATGTTCGTCTAAGATCTCTGGGACTGTGAAGTCACAGGTGTGCTTCATAAAAGTATGCTAGATAAATGGGTGTTGAAAGAATAATGTCTGATTTTATTTATGAATTTTCAGGCTTAATGTTTGTTGTTAGTTAACTGGAAATGGAATCACAGTAAATTCAGTTAAACTTAAGTGGTGTATATGAGTGATCAGTGGTGGGTCTTGCCTACATTACTCAAATGTCCAGTGAGATCTGGGCTCTTCACCTTCATCCTTGCTCAGATTGTCTGTGCTTATTGCAGAAGGTCCAGGGGCCAGTCCATGAGTCAGTGTAGAAAGTGTTGTTCTCTTGGCTGAATAGGATAGGTTCTGAGATTCCCCCTTTCCAAGCCAGTAATTTATAGTTCATGAACTTAAGTGGGGGAAAGGAGCAGGGCTGTCAGGTAGATCACGTGTGTACAGGTAGATCACGTGTGTGCAGGTAGATCACGTGTGTGCAGGTAGATCACGTGTGTGCAGGTAGCATTCATTGTCTTTGCTTTTTCAGTTATTTGTGCCTTTGACAGCATCTTCCGGATCTTCAGCCCAAAATTTCGTAGCAATGCTTTTAAGTCCACTTCAATAGTTCAAAGGTTTACAGGGCTGAGTACAGGTTTGGTTTTGAAAGGTTCTTGGGATAAAGGGGCATCAGTTCTTCCATCACAGGGAAAGCAAGCACCCTTCTGGGGGAACAGAAATTTGGAGAACATCTTTTTCCCACTTGAAAAGCACTGAGGCATGATGCCTCCCTCCTAGGTGATCTCTAAACAGATCTTAGGGAAGACCCTGACAATGACAGGCCTTGTNATTGACAGGTGTTCTGACCATACACATTCCTGTTGTGTGAATCCCAACAGAAGTCAAAACTTTGCTAGTTGCCTGTGGGGACTTGAACTTGTTTGAAGCTTAATTTAAATGTTATGTATATTGCCGCATTTTTATAATACATATAATGTATTTGGACCACATTGACTCTCCTATTGCCCTGCCGTCCCTCCTCTCACTTGTAAGTTCTTGAACTAGTGCCTTTCCTTCCCTGGAGAAATTCATTCTTCATTCTTCATTCTTCCTTCCTTCCTCAGTTATTTGGTACCTTAGACTCAGAAAGAGAATTTATTTCCTCCTTTCCTGGTTTCTGGAGCACCTTCATTGTGGTTCCTGAGCAGGGTGAAGTTAGTAATGTTAGCCCCTCAGATCCACTGCAGATGCCACACTTCCAGTGAGAAAGAAGAAGGCAGCACCCAGATGACTGCATGACTGCTGATGCCATCTGTCTTTGGTATGCCAAATCATTGCCTTTGCTGTGGGTCCCAGCTTTTATTGTGTCTGTGGANGTTTAGACAGTTGAGTCTGGGGCAGAGAAGCACCCACGGACATGAACACGCCTCTCTTGGTATACTTTCATGCCTGTGTGCAGTGCAGGAGGCACTGTGGCTGGTGCCTTTGTGATGGGATTTTGACTGTGGTTCTCTCTGCAGTCCTCAGTAGTCTGGTCAAAACTGTCTCCTGGTGTGATTCATAGATTTGATTCAGAGCTGTCTGGGTGTTCCCTTCCTCTTACTCAGGCATCACTCTTTTCACCAGGTATATGTCTAATTTCTCAATAGCTATTTAACTTATTAATTAGTATGTACTGGCACGGTACTCAGTGTGTATAGACAGTCTAATTGGATACATACAGGACCCTAATGGATTATTATCTGAGGAAATTGGAGCTTAGAAAGGTGAGGTGACTTGGCCAGGAATATGGGGGGAGATAGAGGTAGAGTTTGATAGTGACTGTTGAGACCTGGACTTGTTCTCTCTCCTGTTACTTTATTACCAAAGCTTTTCCTCTGCTGCTTGCTTATCCCCTCTCCCAGTCTTGCCTGACTTTTCTTTTTTCCCTCCTACCCCTTAGGAGCTATTTACAGTTTGCATGGCAAACATAAATTTTCCTGGAAATATCTATAACTAGGCTCAGATGTATAGTGAGGGACTTGCTCCTGGAGAAGGCTTATCTCAAGACCTTATCTCGTTGCACGTTGTATTGTGTTTCACGGTTCTGTGAAGCACTTTTATATATGTTCTTGCTCATTTATGGATGTGTAGTGAGGATAAGACTGTAACATCCATTTACAGGGGAGAAAGAACTCAGATTTGAGTAACTTATCTGAGATCTTAACATAGAGAGCCAACACCTAAACTTGAATCTAACATGAGCACATACGTGCTAGTTGTCTTAATGGATTAGAAGCCATTGTAAGCAGATTGTTTGCTGAGAACTCCACAAAATTAGTTGATGAGACATGGTTTTTGGCCTCAACAATTAAGCCAAAATAAACAATACTGTTAGCCAACTGACTTAATTAAAACCAATTAGGGTTGGCTAAATATTACAGCACAGCATTTTCTTTAACAGTGGCATAGTTTTGAGCCTCGAGCATTGTTTTTGATTTTGTCAAATTGTGGTGCTGGATTTTATTTTTCCATTTTTAATCATGAAATGCTCAGTCTTCAGTTCTTAGTTAAGTTGCTCTCTGCTCATCCTGAGCTCAAAGGCTTGCTTCCTAACTAGAATAATCATGGAATGGATGAGGCAAAACAGATAGAAACTGAAATAAAGAGCTGAGGGTTGGAGCAAGGCTTGGTGAGCAAGGGCAGTCTCAGTCTTACTTTTTTTTTTTTTTTTTTTGTGTGTGTGTGTGTATGTATGTATGTATGCATGTAAGTAATTTTAGGCAGAGTTTCACTGTGTAGCCCTGGCTGGCCTGGAACTTGAAATGTAGACCAGCTGGCCTCAAGCTTAAAGAGGTCTGCTTGTGTCTACCTCCTGAGTGCTGTAATTAAAGATATGCACCACTAGGCTTGGCGATGAGCTATCTTACAGTGGTCCTCTTGTAGGAAATTCAGTATGCATTTTATAGCATGGGAAGACCAGAGAGAGATTGGTCAGATTGAGAGATCAGAGAACCTCTTTAGTGATCCATTTTTGGAAATATTATCTTGTACCAGTGTCTTGTTCCATGCAATTTAATTTTAGAAGTCATGAGCATTTTTTACTTAGTTAAGCATTGATGCACTGCCAGGCCCCCATTATGGAAACACCATGCAGTGTTTGCCCTGTAGACTCTTTTGTATTTGTCCGCAGGGGCTGGTTGCCCGGTTTATAGCACTAAGGAGTTGCCCTTGCCTGCGTTTTTTGCAATTGGGATCCATTTCATTGCTTGTACACACCTTTCACATCTGGTGAGGAGATTCTCCCCGTATATCTGCCATTATCAAGCCAAACAGAAAAGACTTTTCCTATTTCTGTGCCTTGAGTGGAAAAAATTTAGTACTGAATTGCATGCATTGCCCTATTGGTATTCTTAATATGGGTTAGCACTCAAGGAGACTCCTGATGCTTCTAATCAGGTTAATTATAATTCGGCTTCTTGTGAGGCAGAACAGACAGTGTGATGTATTACTCTTCCTTGTAGATGGGTTCTGTCTTGTAAGTGGTGTGGTAAATGGGTACAAATAACTACAGTGCAAACACAGTGGACACCTAGAATACAGAGGAAGCAGAGATTGCTACCGAGTGGGCAGATTAGGAAAGTGTCTTTCGTGGACTCAACAGGGAATTGACCATTTAAGAGTTAAGGACATGCCAGGCAGAGGGATTAGCATAATTTGGGTGTGTCCTGATAACACCTGGTAAGTTAGGTGCTAATTATGTAATTTTTTGTTCAGTTGGATTTGAGGCCATTGAGCTTGGAGAAAGGTGGTTTTCAGCATCTCAGCCTTTGCTTCAACAGCCACACAGCTTGGTACATTTAATTAAAGTTGTGCCTCAGTAATACAGCGGTAGGAATACATGAGAGTGAGCACATAGAAGAGAGATCAGAAATGGGAAGACCACTGAAGGGANTAAACAACTTAGGTGGTCATGATATTTTCAACTAGACAAGATGGAAGAGACTGGAGTGGTGGCATTGTCCTTGTGTTCAGGCTTAGGGTGTTCCTTCATGCTGAATACCTGCCTGTGCTCCAGGTGAGGTGGGGTTACAAACTTTTGGTGCTCTCTCACTGGACAGCCAGCCAGCCAGGCATCACTCTGTAATGGTGTTATAGGTGCGACGCTTTAGCAGGGCACAGCTGCAGGAGCAATGAGACGATAAAGAACAGGAACCATGAGGCTTTCCCGGAAGGGGTAGTGTTTGAGCTGCCATTTGACGGATAAGTAGGAGTTTTAAAGGCCAACTAGCCACAGGAAGACATCATAAAGCGATGTAAGAGACTGAAACATTTGGGGCGCCAAAGGCCCCTGGGATTTTTAGTGTTGGGACATGAGACTGGGTAGCATAAATGAGCCTTTTATTTGCAGTGCTTTTTGGTGTTATTTTGTCTGGCTTGAACACCCTGACCTTTTGTAAGTGTTTTGTTGCCTCATATAGGCCTGATGGAAGCATCCTTGCTGAGCGTCCTCCTCCTGCATTTGGAGTTTCAGCAAGAAACTGCCTTTTGCTTCTGTTTTGTGAAATTAGACAGAGAAGGTGACAGCACCATCAGCTAGAGAGAGGAAGGAAAAAACAGTCTACTAAATGCCTTTAATGAATGCACGGACCTGCTCTGGTTCTTGTATAAAGAGGCTGTTGCAGCAAAGCACAGCTTCAAGACCAGTTGTCCTGGGGAGGGGTGTTGTGGGAGGGAAGCATTGTTTGTCTTTTCCCTAAGGCTTATGGAACACTGAATTTCTGTGGGATACCTGCAAGTGATGGCAGGCATTCTCTCCTCACCCTGCTGCTGGTCATAATGCGTTCTGATGCACCTTCCACTGTTGCAGCTAGAAGCTCATCAGTGTATGTTCTGCAGTGCCGGTTCTCCTGTTCTGTGGACTGAGCCCAGGAAACAATACATTTAAACAGTTCTCTGCAGACAACCGAAAAGTTNATAGCAGACTGCAAGTAGGAAATGCCCATTGTGTTTCCAGGCCATGGGTCTGCAGCTGCGTTCATAACTGGCTATAATAAACATTTACGAGCAATAGGCATGGCTAGGGGGAAGTGAAAGACAAAAGAGCAGAAGGAGAAGGCCTACAGAGCAATGGGGGAGGCCCTCGGGGGAGAGGGGCAAGTTCATGTGGTTAGAAAAGACCAGGTGCTTCTAACACCTTCCCAGGTGAGAGTGAGGTCGGGTTAACTCACAGTTGCCCCACAGTGCCCTGTGGGGATTGTTAGGGCAAACATTGGCAGTGTGTTTTAACCCAGTATTTATAGATTCAATTTAAAATGTGTCTAATAGATACTCTCTAGACTTGAGCAGAATGGGAAACAAAAACCCAACAGTTTAAATAGTAGTGAACATTATAGCCACCGTTCTGAAATGCAGAAAATAAATTAGTATATGAATCGATAGGTCTTTGACATTGGGCCATAAGCATGTTTTCTGGTATGCCTTTGCCCACACTTTGTGGGTAACTCCCATGTTCTCTTCTCTCCTTGGGCATGTAGCCCCAGTCAGGTGGAGGTGGGGGGAGGTAGGAATGTTTGTATGACATAGCATTTTTTAAAGATTTATTTTCTTCTTACATGTATAAGTGTTTGCCTGTATGTCTGTGTACCATGTGTGTGCAGTGCCCTGGATGCCAGAAGAAGGCATTGGATCCCCTGAAACTGGAGTTACAGAGGGTTGTTAGTCTCCACGTGGGTGCTGGGACCTGATCCCAGGTCCTCTGACAGACAAGCCAGTGCTCTTAACTGCTGCGCCATCTACAGTCCTGTGTTAGAGTTTTCACTAGTAGAAACTTGAGTTTTCTAGCTGATGCACAGTGTAACTGGCTCCAGGAGGGAAATGGATGAGAGCCGATCTGGAGCTTGTGTTGTCCTGTCCACAGAAGCCCTGCCACACACGTGTCCCTGGAAAAGAGCCCCAGGGCTGGCAGAGCACTCACCACCAGACTAACAAAGAAGTCAGATCCCAGGCTTTAGTTTTTCCATGATGACGGTAAGCTATTTCACTTCCCTGTGGAAAGGCACTCGGCAGTTCATATCTAGTCAGTTCCAATAGGAAGTCTCTCTGTTACTGCCACCAACTGGATTCTGATTTCTGTCTAAATATTTAAGCTCCTTCAGCTCTTACGGCAGCTGGCTTTCATANTTTTAAATGGTTGCTATTCTCCAGCCTTCTGCCCCCACTTGTCCCACTCCATATGCTCTGGGGTTGATGATCTCATGTGGTCTGATATCTTTAATGGGCACTGTGCAATGATGACTTCCATACTTATATATCTTTTTAAAAACCTTTTTAATTATATGCCTGGGGGTGGGGAGGATGTGCACATGAGTATGGTTGCCCAAAGAAACCCAAAGCATCNGATTCCCTGGAGCTGGAGATATAGGCAATTGTGAGTGACCCAATGTGGGAATTGGGATCCAAACTCGGATCCTCTGCAAAAGCAGTGCCTATTCTTAACCCCTGAATCGTCTCTCCAGCTCCATCAAACTCTTGTGTCTTGCTCAGCCCTCTCTCCTCAACTTAGACTCCATTGTCCATCTGCCTCCTACCTATCGCCAGCCTGGTGTGTTCTGTGGATTCCATTTGCCTCTACTTTATCTCTGTCCTGTCTCTTGGTCATTTCAGTATGTGATGTGATTCTGTCAATGTGCCACATTGTTCTTTTGTTTTGAGATGAGATTTCATATCTATCTGCCTCAGCCTTCCAAGGTAATCTGATCCATAGCCTTGGAAATTATCCTTGGCCCCTCCTTATTGGTCACTCGTGGTCTGTCATTTATTAAGCACATCTTGCTCCTTGCTCTTTATCCTTGTCTTGGCTTCATTCTTAGTGCTACTCTCTTGATGAGAGGCATTTCCCATTGCTGTGTCTTGCCCTCTTCCAATCTTTTGGCTGCCATAGAATTCTAATTATGTAATTCTCACACTTAAGTAGAAGAGAAATCACTTCCACAAATTGTCCTCTGATTTCTATATGAAATCAGTGCCCCTCCCCATAAAAACATATAATTAAAAAGTTTAATATTTCTAGTGATTCCCTATAGCCTCCCTGCAGACATTCTTCTCAGTTTTGGTTCAATTTGGGAACCTCTAGGTCATCACATCCATGGATTACCAAAGTTAGTGGCTAATTTCTCTCTATTTAATTCATTCTAGTGTCATTTCTACAGTATGACTTAATCTCAGATCTTGAGAGCTTTCTTTGAAAATAACTACAGGGCCTGACCACATGTTGAAATTTCTCCAAGTTACAACTCTAGCCACACTAAACCTGGAGCTTTTCTTACTTTGGGCCACATACATTGTTTCCTATAGCCTTTCCAGCCTTTGTGGGTAACCCCATAGGTGTCCCCTCTGTAAAGGACNTCTTCCTTTCCTCTTTCTGGCAGTTAGCTGTGTGNCCCCCGCAAACCTTGACTTCTCTAAAAGTGTTTTATACATGTCCCTCCCATGGTGTTTTACATCTTAAAGCAATGGTAAATAACATGCTGGTCCTGTATTTACTGTTATTCTTCAGGCTTGGAACAGTGTTAACCGGAATTTTCTCCTGTGTAATTTGGTCTGTTCTTACCACAGAATTAGGTAATTTCTTGGGAGAGCAAAGTAGTATTTGAAGATGACTGTATCACCTCTGTTTATAGCTAAGTGTCTTTATTTCCCTTATTCAAATATGGGTTCTGCACATTTCACCTTCCTGGCCGCTCCTCTCTGTCTTTGTTTTGTCAGTGTTTGATTGGCATTGTCATAAGGAAGGCAGGACATCCCAGATGTTTAGAACCTGGATTTGGATTCCATGTGTAAGGCCTGATGCTCACCTTTCCAGATCTGTGCCTGTGAAGGTTTTGTTTTGGGTCTAGAAGTCATCAGGATTTGGGGANCTTGTTTAACTTACCAAGTGATTGAGAGCCTGATGTTTAAACAGGATTGCTAGTTAGCAGCTTTGTTCATCTGAGTAGAATGAAGCTGGGGTCAGCATGCTGCCCCCTATGTGGGAGCCTCTTGGGAAGCCACGATCTAATCAAGTGGATAATCCCACTAGGAGTCACTGAGCCAGGATAACCTGGTGTGGCCTCTTTGTAAAGACACTTGGCGTGTCTCACTCTGAGTGTGTGCAGTGCACATGCTCCTCAGACAAACTGTAGGGTACAAAGCAAAACCTTGTTTGTTAACTCTTGCTTCCTCACCCCAGACTGACAGGTCTCCTTTGTTGTCTTAATCTCTGTTCTGTGACTGTGATAAAATACCAAGTACAAAAGAGTGTCCTTACTTGGACTTAGGGTTTCCAGAGGGTTGTCTATGATGGCAGAGCAAAGGCATGGTGGCAGGCAGCTGGAGCTGCAGCTGAGAGCTCACATCCCAGTCTGCAAGCAGGAGGCAGAGAGAGCACACTGAGGATGATGGGGGCTTTTGAAACCTCATGCCCACCCCTAATGACACACGTCCTTCAACAGGGCCACACCTCCTAATCCTTCTCATACAGTTCCACCAGCTGGGGACCAAGCATTCAAGTGTGCAAGACTTACAGGGGCTTCTCATTCAAACCACCGCATTTATTAACACCATCTTTTCTTCAGCAAGGTTCTTGTTTTCACATTCCAGAATCTGCATCCTTCTCACTGCTGTTGGACTTGGAGTGCTCCAGCTTTCTACAGCCACATCTTGGAATTACTTGATGTTGGTGACTGGTTTCAGTCACTCCTTGTGGTTCATGCTGGTGTTAATTAAATTTTCAAGTCATAGGGACACTTACTCTGCCTCTTTGTAGGGACACTTACTCTGCCTCTTTGTATGCCTGACTATGGAGCCTGGCCTAGTGTTGAATACTTCCTCAGGTGTAAACTGACCTACTACTACATGGTTTGCAGGTGTGAACTTTGTAGATGTAGTGTGCAAAGGTTAGACACACCTAATAGTTATGACACTCACCTTCCTTGTTTCTGAACCATCTCAGCCTGAAGTTTAAGAATGTGAAAATTTGTGTGGCAGGGTGGCCATCTCATTCTTCTCAGTAAAAACAGTGCATGGAGCAGTTTATCTCTAAGCGTTTGCTTGTGTGTGTGTGTGTGTGTGTGTGTGTGTGTGTGTTTACAGGTGTTTGTGCAGGTGAGTGTGTGTGAAAACATGTTTGCACAGGTTTGTGCAAGTGAGTTTGTGTGTGTGTGTGTGAACAGGTGTTTGCACAGGTTTGTGCAAGTGAGTTTGTGTGTGTGTGTGTGTGAACAGGTGTTTGCACAGGTTTGTGCAGGTGAATGCGTGTGTGTGAGAGAGAACAGGTGTTTGCACACGTTTGTGCAGGTGAGTGTGTGTATTTACACGTGTTTGTGCAGGTGAGTGTGTGTGTGTGTGTGTGTGGGTGAACAGATATTTGCACAGGTTTGTGCAGGTGAATGTGTGTGTGGAGCCCCAAGGATGATGTTGGATGTCTTTCTGTGTTCTCCCACTAAACCTGTAGCTTACCAGTTCAGTTGTCCTGGATTACCAGTGAGCTCCAGGAATCTGTCTGTCTCCTCCTGAGCAGTAGAATTACATGTGTGTGCTACCATGCCCAGCTTAGGTAGAAAGTGGGGAGCCAAACTCAGGTGCTTATACTTATTCAGCAGCCACTTTATAGACTGAACCATCTTCCCAGTTCCACATTTGATTTAAAAAAATTAAGTCAAATATAATTTACATTTTGTGTATTAAATTTAATTTATTCTTCTGTTAAAGTGCTTCGAATTTGGACTCTGGTATGCTATTTTGGATTATTCTCCCCAGATTTAGGTGGGTAACTCTACAGTCAGTATTGCCTAAGTCACATGAGTCTTGCAGAACTTATGGACATTCTTAGGTTTGTTGTTTTGTCTCAGTATACAGCCTACNTTGGCTTTGAACTGGCCTTCCTCCTGTCTTGGCCTCTTGAGTACCAGGATAATGACAGGTATTTGCCTGCATCCACCTTGCATTCTGAGTCATGTTTAATCATTCGCCAAATACATCTAATTCTTAGACCCCACCCCCACCCCTAGTAGAGTGTAACTTGTGAAATCCATTCAGAGAACTCACAGAGGTTTGTCCCNAAGCTTTGCTGACAAGAGAAAGAGCAGCATGGGTAGTACCCCCCTCTCCCAGAATTCCAATTCATCCTTTTCCACCTCTTGTAAACTCCCATAATGAAATCTTCCTTGATGCCCGTTTATAAAATTTTAATGTGTCTCTGAGCCCCTCTGCTTTGCATACCCCTCCCCTATTAGACCATCAGGGCACTTTGTATCAGTCACCTGTATTCCAAGAGCAGTGCCTGGCACACAGTGATGCCTGGTATTTGTTGAGCTAATTAATCAAAGCTATTTCACTAGAATTCTATTCTTGAGAGCTTCCTAAAGCATGACTCACACTTTCTTTTAGCATCTCAAGCAGGATTTGCTTTTCTTTGTTCTGAACATTTTGTAATTTGTGTTCCCTGATTGTGTCCCACATTTCCATTTCCAGCTAGCATAGCAGGCTTCAGAATTCTGTGCTTAATNGCCCTCCATTCAGTCAGCTCACTTCCTCCCAGTGGTCACGTTGATGCCTAGAATATTTCTTTCACTGTATGAGACATTTTAGCAAGGCACTCCTGTGTGTCTTCATTTTAGCTGTGGGAGAATTCTAGCAGATATCCTCAAAGTTGAGGTCCCCGTCACTCAGTTCATTTCTGCATCAGCTTCTGTCTCTGTCAGTGCCTCTGATGCCTCTGCTCTCCTGCCATTGCTGCATCCAGTCCAGAGCTCCGCCCCATCCCCTTCTCTGTGGTGCTCAGTGGTGCCCTGTTGGCTTGCTGGTNANGGGTCAAGTGCTTTCTTTGTTGAATACCCAACTTCTAGTCATGGACTCCTGGGCTTGCTGGGTTTTTGAGGGAGGGTAATCCAAGTCACATTGTTGCTCACACCCTTCCCATTTGTTTCATTCAACACACAAAAATAACAGGTGCCTTCTCTGAAGCCATGTTCTTCCTTAGGAATTAAGTGACAGGCAGGTGTTATGCAAGGTATACTGCTTGCCATTATTTGTTAAGCCTAATGGATGTCAGTATTCNGTCTGAATGGCTTACGGCGCTCATGGTCCTTAGTATCAGTAGCAGAAGCCATTCTCTGGGTAAGCACATTTTTCTGCCTCTCAGTGAGATAGTCTCACCAGCTAGGTCTCTCCTCCCTGTATGCTGAAGTACAGACCAGTCAGCTTNATTTCTGTCTTCTCTATGTCACCCTATTGGTAGAAGAAGATTCACAGTAGTGAGTTTCTTAAAAAACATGTCTGCTAGGGTTGGAATCCAGGCAATAGTGATGCCTTGATTGAGAACCCAGTCATTGCACATTGAAATTAAATTCAAATACGTCTTTAAATTTAAAGTATCAATTTTATAAAATAGAAATGTCAACTAAGGCTGTCTCTCAGTAGTGCATTTTTTGCCTAATATGTTTAAAGGTCTTGATTTGAGCCCCAAACTGCAAAATAAGTCATTTTTTTTGTAGTTTACATTTGGTAAGTTCCATGTATTTTAATTGATTCAATATAAAATAGACAAATTAAAATATTTCNTTAGGAAGAAAGAAAGCACTGTAAAAACTTTTGCTAGGTATTGGTAAGTTAAATATTCTAAAACATTACATTTTGAAAATTTTGTTATTGTTTATTGAGATAGGCTGGTCTGGAACAATCCTCCTGCCTCAGCCTCCCAAGTGGGATGACAGGCATGCACCACCACAGTCAACATTTTTCTTGTGAAAATGAGTATAACTGTTGAGTATTTACTTTCTGAAGTGGCTCTTGGTTATAGAGTAACATGAAGAGTTCTGTGTTTAGTATACTCAGAGTGAAACAAGTATTTGTCTGTGGGCTGTTTTAATGGGGTACTTCATGTCCTTCTCATCCTGTGTTTAGGAANGGTCAGTCAGTGAAAGATAGCATACATAGGAAGCCTCAGGACTAAAAAGCACGGGGTGAGTACAGGTGCTACTGNGTGTGTGAAAACTGCTGCTTCCCAAGCAGCCTGCAGCCTGGCTGGCCCAGAGAGATTCATTGTCCAGCTATAGCAGCATCTCTCAAGCAGTAATCTTTTAGGACAGTTCTGATTTTCTCTTCAGTCTAAGCACCCTTTAAAAACTTAGTGCCTTGTCTCTGGAGATGGGAGGTATTTGAGATTTTCAATTACTGTCTCTTTGGGAGATACCTAGAGAAACCCAGTTGTCATTCCCAAGCACTCTGTTGTCCTCGGTGTGTAGGGCTTAGCATTCCTGCTGTTACTGTTAGGACACCTGAAGGGCCTCCTACAGAACAGTGCGTCTCAGCAATCTTCTCTTATACCCTTAGGATAGCACTTGACCTGCCCAAGTTGCTGTGCATGTGTTATAGAGAGGCTGGGTTGAAGTTGATTTTTTTTTTTTTTTGCTAGATCACATTTGAGTACTTCTGTACATTTAGTGTTATCCTGATTATCATGGGGAGTGGGTTTGGGATGGTTCTGGTTATCAAGGAATTTGGATCTTCGTGGTTATAGCATATATGACTATACGTCTGTCTGCTTGAGCTTATGATTTGACACCTTATTGTGAGATTGGTAATAAGTGCCATATGAATTCTGAAACAAAAATGAAGTTGGAGACATGGAAATCTAGCAAAAGAGGAGAAATTCATTATTTTCTATAAATATAAATAGAAGGGAAAAGAAGGAACATTTTTGTTTTTGTACTTGTATGTATATATGTATGTGCTTGTAGCGGCCAGAGGCCAACCTTGGTTATTATTCCTCAGAGTTGNTGTCTACTGTGTGTTAGGGTAGATTTTTAAAAATATTTTTTATATCTATATGTATGGGTCTATGTGTAGGAGTGTGCTTATGTAAGTGTGGAGACCTTTGGAGTCCCGAAGAGGGTGTGATCCCCTGGAGCTGAAATTATAGACAGTTGTTAGCCACCTGATATGGGTGCTAGGAACTAGACTCCAGTCCTCTGGAAGAAAGCAAGCACTCTTAACTAATGAGTCATCTCTTTAGGACCTGTGCCTGGATTTTTTACCTGAGTTCTCAGGATGGAAGTCAGGTCCTCATGGTTNTATGCATATACTTGATGGGCTGAGCTAGTTCCCTACCACAGTTTTTATTTATTTGTTGATGGTACAAGAGATTGAACTTGGCTCTGTACTTGTTAAGCACATACCTGGAGCTATCCCTCCAAGTCCTGAGGAAGGACCATTTAAAATTTGTATCGCCAAGGCTTCGTGGTAAGATTGATTATAGCATGCCATTAGGTCGTTGAGGGAGGGGACTAATGAATGGTAGAAAATAAAGGTACATATTTAGGGTGGGTCACATTACAAGATTTAATAAAAACCAGGCTTAGAAATTTAGATTGGAATGACTTTTAAAGTTTTAGAGCCAAGCTGTGGCATCATCCCAGTTTTAAATTAGGACAGTGGCTTAGAGATGAGAGGCTGGCATCTGTAAGCCTGCCTCATGCTGCTTCAGCAGACGGGTCCTCAGCATGGTCAGGGATGGAGGTGAGAATGCAGAAGGTGGTGAGATGCAGTGGGTAAAGAGAGACCAAGACAGACTGCTCCTTGCCTGGGTGGGAGTGGGGACACCACCATGGTCAGATAAGGCACAGCTTGACTATGAGGAGAGGTCAGGCATTTACCTAGGGTATAATTAAATAGATGTTAATTAAATAGATGTTAATCTTAGATGTTTCAGCTGAAATGTACCGGAGAGTGGAGACAGGAGATTGGGTGAAAAGATGGATCCACAAGATTTAGGGGAGTTCCTCAGCTTTGTTGAGGGTTGCTTAGCCTAGGGAAGGGATCCTCTCACAGAATCAGAGACACAGACCAAGGGCACTGTCACAGTCGCATCTAGTAAAAGTCTGAAGAGCTCTTCTTACACATGCTGACTGAAATTACTTTGTGATTTCTCCCAGGAATATGGCATACAGTGCTCTTTAGGAAATTAGAAAATGCCAAAGGTATGAAGGAGAAAAGATGATTGGTAGCACCTAATGCAGCTTCTCTCCTGGCCTTTTTCTTAGAAGGAGATAGCAAATCCATGTGTGCTTGTGTGTGTATGTCCAAGATCATGCAATATATCCCTCTTTCCATCTTTGTTGAGACAGGGTCTCCCCATGTAGGCTGGCTTGAAACCTCATGAGCCTCCTACCTCAGCTTTCCAAGGCCTGGGACTCACTATGAACACCAGGCTGGCCTTGAACTCAAACTCACAGAGGTCCACCTGCNTCTGCTTCCCAAGTACTGGGATTAAGGTGTGCACTGCCACACCCAGCCTAATAAAGTATGTTTTTAAACACAGTGCTTTTTGTCACCTCAAATATTAAAGNGTTATGGTATTATTCCATAAAATACCNCACATGCCTACATTCCTTTTAATTTTTAAAATTTGACTGAATGAGGGGTTAGAGAGATGGTTCAGTGGTTAAGAGCACTTACTGTTCCTGCAGAGGACCCAACACTTACATTGGATACCTCACAACCACCTGTAACTCTAGTTCCAGAGGATCCAACAGCCTATTCTAGCCTCCACATGCACTGCAGATAAATAGACATGTGCCCCCGACACACAAATAAAAATTCTTTTAATGATTGAATAAAAGAATGTTAAATGTCCCTTTCTGGTTATTTCCTTCATTCTGACTCCTGCATGCCCAACCCATTTCTGGCTTAATGTGGCAGGCTGTATAGTCCTAGCTGTAAGGGAAGCTTTGCCGTGTTTGGCCATGGAGAGNCACTTCTNTTATGTTTATAATATTAATGAACTTGTATGCTGCTTTCTACTGAAGCTGAGTTAATTTTATTTCCTCCTAAAAGATGGTATTTCCCTATTGATGTTGTTAAAATCATCTCTCTGATTCAATAAGGTTGAAGATGGAGCCTGGGNTGTGGTAAATGGCCAAGCTAACAAATGCATTNTTAAGAACCCTCTGAAGAAGTTAGTCACTGGCCTCTGCCATGTGAGAACACAGAAGACAGTTAATTCTTAGAGTCCATACATTTAACATTTGATGCAACAAAAGCAGTGTCTTTAAAAACATACTTTATTAGGCTGAGTGGTGATGCTCCCAGTACTTGGGAGGCAGAGGCAGAGGGATCTCTGTGAGTTGGAGTTTGGAGGCCAGCTTGTTCTACATAGGGAATTCCAGGCCAGCCAAGGCCACAGAGTGAGACCCTGTCTTTAAAATTGTTGCCCCTAAGAGTCTCCTAGAGGAGTGGGTCTCTTGCAGAAGTGGTGAAGGTGATCTGGAGAATGTGTTGCTCTCCAGGGTGTACTGTGAAGTTTTCAGGTGAAACTCACTTCCACCAAAGGAAATTTTTGATTAAAAAAACAACAAATTACTGAAAATTCTTTTCTTAGTTTTATTAGTGAAGTACTAGTTTTTAAAAACAACTTTTAATTCAGAGGTTTGATTTGAAATAGAAATGTTTGTACTGAAAGCTTCTGTGGAGCTCTGCCTATATCAAATGTGACCCTTTGTCTCAGTCTGCCATAATCTTGAAAATTTCTTATGTTACACT
>LZPO01007958.1:578789-600510 GCA_001675575.1 Neotoma lepida
ATAATCCAGGTTGTGCTTCAGTGTTGTTCAGGGCTCAGTGATAAATTGATCAGATGGTCTTTAGCACTTTTTTTCTTAAGTCTTAAAGATTTTTGTATTCTGATGTGTTAACAGGACAAATCCTTTCTGGATCTTGTCAGGTTGGCTGAAGTTGAGTGGTCTGTGTGCTTAGCACAGTGTCAGTCACAAGTCACATGTGTCTGTTTTTTAGCTGGGAGCAGTTTCTTTGGTCACTTGTGATAGCCAGAAAAGTCTCTTCAGAGAGTTTCAATGACTCAAAATTAATAAAAGTCACTCGTGGCTACTTAGGTTTTAAGCTATACACTTGAATTTTAGTCCTAATTTCTTGCTCCCATAAAAGACCACTTGTAGTTCAGAATTGTTCAGTTAGTCTGATCTCCTTTGATTTCAGTTGAAAGGACTAANGCACACACACAAATTCATGCCCTCTCTCTTAGT
Organism: Neotoma lepida; assembly: GCA_001675575.1. Lineage (NCBI taxonomy): Eukaryota > Metazoa > Chordata > Mammalia > Rodentia > Cricetidae > Neotoma > Neotoma lepida. The sequence goes on from LZPO01007958.1 coordinate 579,249, forward strand.
GCGAATGACTATATGCCTGTATGTGAGTGTGTATATGTGTGTGCATGTATATGAGTGTGTGTTTGTGTGTGTTCATGTGTATGTATGTGAGTGATTGTGTGTGTATATGTGTATTCCTATTAGAAGTTCACTTTTAGGAAAGTAAACAGTGTCCCCAGATGCCCAAACTTTACATATAGCCTGGGTGAGTCACTGGTCCAGGCTGCTTCCCCAGCTGGCTCCTCCCCTAACCAGGATGTCACACCACCTCTCACCACTCATCCTCATTCCTGGCCTGTCCATTCATTGGATGTTCTGTCTTCACACCAGGCCCTCACCTTTTGGCACAGTGCCTGCATCGGGTCTGTCAGGCAGAGCCTCCTTGGAGTACAGAGGACACAAAGAGGGCAGGCTCCTCCTCAAATCAAGAGCTTTTCTGTTTCCCTTCTCTCCATGTTAGAATTCCCCTTGCCTTATACTGCTGGGAGGTAGTTTAGCTCGTTTGTGCTGCCCTAGTTTGTGGCTTTAATGTAAGCCTTTGAGTCATCGGCAGGGAAGACACGTGAAAAGACTGGTAATTTGAGCCCCGTTTTGAGGGTCCCTGTAAAAAACTGCTTCCCCAAAAGGAAGTCTGAGATGTGACTGAACAACTCACTTCAGGATTTTTCTCACTAGTCATCCTCTTTGTTTTGCTCCATGACATCAACTCTTGTCATAATCCTTTGGTTCCTAGGACAAAATCCAGGTCCACTGTGGTACAGGGTGCTGACTCTGTGCCATGATGCAGGTTGATTCCTTCTCTCAGCCCCGCTGCCAACACCTGGAGGAGCACACTCCTTCACTGCAAAGAGCATCTTGCAGCCTGTTAAATTCTCTGTGCTTTCATTGGCTAGTAATGTTGAACACCAGTATTTTATGCTCTTTTTATTTATTGTCTTTATTAAGGTCTTTTTGTTTACAGATTTAGTGTTAAAAAGCAGTACATGAAATCTACATACATGATATATTTTGGATTTTTTAATATATACTTAGTGTTGAATTTGAACTGGCTGAATTTCTGGCTTTCTCATCTACGCCTGGGCAAGAGANTGTGGCTGGCTGCTCCTTCATCAGGGACCCAGCATCTGGGACTGCTGCAGCTTCAGGCATCAATGCCACAGTCAGGATGGATTAGGAGACTTCACACTGCGGGGCATTCCAGTAGCGTTAAAAATACTGAGGTGGAATTCAGGGTCAGGTGACGCCACTGCTTTCTGCCTTTGAAGTTTGCTGGTAATTGGAGACACACTTCTGTTTATGGGTGTGTGTGTGTGTGTGTGTGTGTGTGTGTGTGTGTGTGTGCTGGTAATTGGAGACACACTTCTGTTTATGGGTGTGTGTGTGTCCCGCCTGCTAAACTAAGGAATGCTGGACTTCACCATTGGTAGTATTTCTCGATGAATTGGGGTGAGGGTCACTTGTTTAAGTGAACAGGAAGTTGAAGGGCTCTAGTGCATGTTTCTCAATCTGGGAATCCTAGGCTTACAGGTCTGGGAATCCTAGGCTTACAGGTTTTATCCTTTTTTTCTGGCTAGAGAAAGGGCTTTAATAAAAGACAAAGAACAGCGTTAAGTCCGTTTAAAGGTGTGGGTTTACAGTGTAATGACTGCTGATCTAGATCATTCTTTGAAAAGTTTGAGCATTTCTTAGTTTTTTGTATAATTAAAAAATTTAAAGACTGCTTGTGTCTGGTTAGAACAAAAGAATTCTTCCTTGTAAAAGCTAATCTCATCAAAGACTGCACACCCATCTCAAAAGGAAAACTTCCTTCTGAAAGTAAACACAGCACAGGTGGTTTTGTAGCTTTAAACCCAAATGAAATTATTACAGATGGGACATATGCATGGACTGAACTCCACTAAATTCAAATAGATTGTTCCTGTGACACTCAGCACGCCTACCCAGTGCTGCAGGCATTGATTACAGAGGTGATGGACAGCGTTTTCTCTGACCTGGTTTTCAATCAAACCATATGGATTTCCATGTGTGTCTAACAAGAATGGAAAGAATATGCTAATGGCAATTATAAAGTACCTAAAAATAATTTTTCATTGATATCTGTTTTGTGTTTTGGAGTAAAGTTCATTACATCATCTTCTGGGGAGGAAAGAGGCCTCATCTGCTTATTCTTTATAATATTCACAAATATGTATCTGAGGACCTCATTCGTTCTTTCTATATTTTTAATGCAGGCACTCTCTGGGACTTGGGAATTGTTTTATTTTCCCGTACATGTTTATGTGTTAGACAAAAATGTCTTCCAAGATTTTACTCAGCCATCTTCCTGTGGCCCCCAGACTTGCTCCTAAAGGAAAGTTTGGTCAGCTGTGGCAGTTAGTGTTATCGTCTCCTCCAGCACTTGGCAGTGGCTGGGGCCCCAGGGAGACAGGGATCGGTTCTTTAGCCATGCTCCCCACCCCATCCTGAAGTCACTGAATGTTTACATTGAGTGACTGTTCCTCTGGACACTAACCTGGTTTCCTGGCAACAGCACCATCCTAATTCAGACTTCTGTTTTGCTGGCCTGCAACAGTGGAGTGCTTTGTGACAACATGCAGGTTCTGCTCCTCCCAAATCCACCTCTTACTGTGCAAATCAGTACACTGCTTTTCTGTTTTGTATACCAATCTTAGGTAAGTTTGGTTATGATATANTAGCTTCCAGAATTTGCCCACTAGNTCTTTCATGTTGGCCAACTGAGTAGGGAGTACATTCTGCACCTCCCTGCCGCAACCATTCTGCTTGCTCCAAGGGTGTCTCTCTTCCACCCCCTTTTCTGACTTATGCAAGCATTACTTACAAGTCATGTAACTCNATGATCAGTGTCACTTTGAGTTTTTAAAAGAGGTTTTAAGAGAAGTTTGATTCTTCCTTAGCTTTGTGAAATGATTTTGTTGACCTGGAGTAGTACAGTTTGCTCTGGCCTGGCTTTTGCATCTGGGAACTGGTACAGCACCTTTTGGGTGTTGTCTTCTCAGCTGGACATTTCCCTGTTCATGACCACTTGTTGCCAAAGGAAAGACACAGAAAGCATCCTGCAGTCCTTAGCAGTTGCACTTGGTTGGAGCTCTTGAGGACCCTTGCCCCCAAAAGGTGTTTGTTGAGAAAAGTAGCTAACCCTTGCTTCCTTAAGCTCTGAAGGTCTGTGAGCCTGGGCTTCATGTGCCTTGAGGATGCTCTCCAGGGCACTGCCTGCACCCTTGAGGGTGCACACAAGCTGACATAAGACAGCTGGCAAGTTTTGCCCTGAGCATCTTAACTGTGATCTAGGTTTCTTAAGTTTACTGGAAAGGTTTGATTCTTTGGTCCATCTTCCCCACCCCCCAATCCTGACAGCAGATGTGGTTTGGGAGATTTGGCTGTGTNACACAGCTGTTTCTCTTTCCCTACTTTTACCTTTTCCACATCTGATCTTGAAACAGAACTTGAGCCCTGGGATTCTGAGGTTTTGAAAAATGCTTTGCTTAGGGTTCAGTTAAAGCAGTGGAGTCCTCTTACAGATCTTGTGGCTGTGACAATTCTTGGGGTACTCTCTATTTTAATTTTAAAGAAGTACTGTTATTATATCATGCAGCAGTATTTTTAAATGAAGCTACATGCAATGCTTATGAGACACCCTGACTTTCCATGGGTTTTCTTGAGCATTACCCTCATATGGCCTCAGGCCTGTGAAGTCAGCAGAGCACAGGTTGCAGTCCCCTCTTTGGAAAGGTGATTGGGGTCAGACCTTACGATCTAGGTGGATTAGAACTGTATGTCTGACCCGAGTGTCAGAGAACCTTGCTTTTTTCCAGCTCTTCCCTTCCTGCCGTTCTTATTTATGAGGTGGTCTCCGACATTCATTACTGTTTGCTCTGTGTCAGATAGGATGTGGTGGTGAGTGTTCAAAGAGGAACTGGGGAGTTAGTACCTGGAGAAGTTCTAGTTAGAGCAGTGGGCAAGTGATTGGCAGTGCCTGAGGTGCGGATTCAGAGACCGCCCACCAAAGAATGAGCAGTGTCTTCTCGTAGAGAAGGTTAGAGACAAGGTAGAGCCACAGACCNTCAGCAGGTGTCCCCANATCTGAGTGGTTTAAGAGAGGTCATGTGAGGNGCTGTAGGCATGAGGGAGGCCGTGGGTAACACTCAAAAACAAGTTGGAATTGACTCCTGACTCCACAACCCATTGCTGTGTGAGCTTCCCAAGCCCCAGGTCCCTGTCCTAAGGATGCAGTGAGGGCTGCTATCTAAGGCCACAGTCAACGAATAAAATACAGTTGTCCTGAGACACCCATCCCTGGTGTCTTCCAGCTACGCTTTGTAAGCTAGTTTGACGTGGGGTGTGCAGAGGAAGCCATGAAAGTTTTAAGCAAGGGCTGGGTCAGCTTCTCGTTATGGAGAGGTAACTAGTCTGCAGAACAGCTTTGTAGTGAGTTTGAGGTGTAGAACACTGTCTGCTGAAGTCCAGGAGACAACCAGGGAAGTGAGACTTCACCATGGTTAAATTACACACTTCCAGTCTGTGCGTGATGAACAGGAGTTCTCTGTTTCTTCCCTATCCCTGGCTTCCAGCTTTGCTCAGATCTGCAAGCAGAGCCCCATGTCTTCANGTCTTTAAAGTGGTGGGTGGTGGAAGGTTTGNGGGGAATGCTGGTCACATGAGTGGAACTTGGGGTGCTCACCTGGCAAGCCATCTCTTGTCCAGAATGGTCTGTAAGGTGTAGGAGAATGTTTTATCTGGGTCCCGCCAGGCCCTACGGTCCCACAGCCATTTATAAAATAATTACTCAGAGGCTTATGTTAATTATAACTGCTTGGCCATTAGCTCAGGCTTATTACTGACTAGCTCTTACACTTAAATTCAGCCCATTCCTATTAATCTATATGTCGCCACGTGTTCTGTGACTTTACCTGTGTCCCATTACATGTTGCTCCTTGGGCAGCTGGCTGGCATCTCCTGACAGCCTTCCTCTTCCCAGAATTCTCCTTGTCTGCTTATCCTGCCTATACTTCCTGCCTGGCTACTGGCCAATCCGCATTTTATTTATCAACCAATCAGAGCAACACATTTTCACAGTGTACAGAAAGACCTCCCCATCATTTCACCTTTTCTTTCTATTTAAAAGGAAGGTTTTAACTTCAACATAGTAAAATTACATAAAACAAAACAGTTATCTGGCAAGAATTACAGTATCTAGTCTGTTTGTATTTGGCAAAATTAAAGAAAATATTCTATCTGTCCTATATTTGTGAGTCTAAAGTTTTATATCTAATTTATCTTTTATCATAACCAAGGAAAATTATAACTATCTAGTCTTCAACTACATCAAAGACCACAGAAGGATATAATATTACCTAAGTAAACAGGAAATGCATTGTAAGCAATTTCAAAAATCTAGAATGACAGAGACAGCTGGCTGCCTGGACAGTTACCCAAAGTTCTTCTGCAGTGTTGGGGCATCCATTCTTTAGCCAATAGGCCTAGAGTCTCTCAGTCACTTTTCTCTGTGTCCTGTAGAATGTCTGGCAGTTTCTTCTGCGAAGCAGGAACCTGAAAGACCATCNCGTCTTACAAAGTTCAGTGGTCATCTTCCTATGGGTCCTGCATGTCCAGTCGATATAACATTTTTTCAAGCAGTCCAGGCAAGAACAATTTCTTGACCAAATGACTATTTTTGCCAAGAAGAAGATAAACTCCCTTTGGAGTGTCTTCGACGCCCATCTTTCTCTTTCTCTTTGAAGTAAATCGGTGCTTCCAGGAGCAGACGTGTCTCACTGTCCAGAAAGTCTAAGTTTTTAAAACATTTTAAATGCCATATTCTGTAGGTCTTTGAAGTGTTTGAAGATTACCTACCTAATTGAAATATATCTATGTGTATCTAGAAAACTTAACATGACTATAAGTTTGACTATCATAGAAGACTAATTATTAATCTGTATTTCTTAATTATCCATTATAATTTAAATGAGTTAAACATAATACCTTAAACAAGAGTAGAACTATACATACAGTATAACAAAATTAACTTTAAATTTGTATCAGCAAACTAAAATCTATACCAATGTAAAACATTTTAAACAAGTTGCTCTTTAAAAGTAGGTTTAACAGTCCACCCTTTTATCCTATCATATCTATAGCCTATGTTTCCATATCAGTTAGGATCTTCTTCTAGGTACCAAAACTCCTTTATGTATGAGCTGCTCTCCTCTTTTTGGCTTATCAAAGCCTATGGTAAGCAAATGTCACAGAAGTGCTACCACAGTGGCCTGTAGAGTCGTCTTTCTGTGAAAGGGCTGTTTTACCAAATTCCTTACCTTCCTAAGGGTTGAAACGACCTTCACACCAGTGGTTTGTCAAAGTTGGCACTTGGATGCCTCTGAGCAGACATATACCATTCAGAACTGATTCATTTAATTTATATTTACTGCCTGGTTTTCAAAGGCATTTGAGCTTCATTTGAAAATGAAATGTACCTCATAGTCTGGGAAAAAAATGCTACATCTTGTGCCGTCTCAGAAACAAAATTTGGAATGGAAAGAGCATTTGTGACCAGCATAAAGTGCTGGTGCCCGNATGCNTGTTTGATAGGACACGCCCATGATAGGACACGCCCAGTTTCCCAGGATTTATGCAGCAGAAGCTGTGCTTAGCATTGAAACCACATTCTAGCTTAAGAGACATATTTATTGGGAATATAATAAATAAAGAACTATTGGCAGAATCTTATAAAGTTTGACAAGTGGCCATTAAATTCAGCAAAATGGACTGGTGCTTCCTTGTTTTGAACACTGCCACATATGGCCTTTTGTGAGCTAGTGTGCCTGTTAATTTGTGGACTGCCACCAATGCATCTTTCTGTAATTAACTCCTGGTTTTCCCAGGACAGAATTAATTTCTCTGGCTTTGGGACCTGTGCATCTTTGGGGGTGGTTAGTGCTGGTATTACAGGTCTGAGCCACCATACCTGGCTTGCATCTGTTTATTTTGTGTGGGAGGCTAGCTCTCACCTTTTAAAGAGTTCCGATGATGAGGAGAGAGGAGTAAGGAGGTTGTAGAAAGATAGTGGAGATGAGACAGACAGAAACACAGGATAACTTTAGGAGGACCTAGATCAAAACCCAACGGCCCCTTCTGTCTCTTCCCCAACGGCCCCTTCTGTCTCTTCAAAAGGACTTTTTATAACAATGCCAAGGGGCGGGGCAAAAGACCTCCCCTGGTTAGATCAAAGCACATGGCGCAGCTCAGTGCAGACCCCTCCACACACCTGATAACCATGCTCATGGTCCAATTATCCCCTTATGCAGCCCTGCTGGGTAAAGTAAGCTCAGCTCTCACTAGGAAACCTCTGTGGGCTCCCACAGTTTTGTATTATTTTAATTAAGAAACCTGGGTTGTTAACTAATAGTAGTAGAATTATTCTTAGTAGAAAATAAAACATTTTTAGAGTTTGATCAAAGAAACGGGAAGTTGTTTGTTTGTTTTTTTAATTGCTGAAGAATTTGCTTTTAAATGTCATTTCAGTTCCAGTTACTATGGCAATGACAGCAGGGGCAGCAACCAGCTTTCCTATGAGCAACCATACCAGGGAAAGAGTGACTGTGGCCAAGCTCACACTGGAGAATTTTTACAGCAACCTAATTTTGCAGCATGAAGAGAGAGAAACCAGGTACAGTAGAGGCTAAAAGCTTGCTTAGTTTTCTGTGGCTGGATGGGAACCCTGCCCTCTGTTAAGTTTCCGGCACTGACAGTACACCTGGTTGCTTGTTTCATTTCCTGGGTTCCCAGAGTCTTGCACACATATGCTTGTATCACACGTTAGTTGTGTTTAGCCCAGNTCTTTCCAAAAGCATTGTGTTATGCTTTTGTGCTTCCCTTTAGAGAGATGGCTTTAGAAATTACTGACTAATGTAGAACATTGGTGGTACAGTGTTATATTATTGGGAATAGAGAAAAAAGAACAGTATGTCATTTTGCCTCAGTGAAACTTGGAGTGTAGTTAAGAGAGCTGATGGGCACAGATGCTCCTTGAGAGAGTGGGGAGTGGCGGTAGGGAGACCAGAAAGGACACGTGCTTTGACCAGTGCAGTGGGAGCACTTCCCAAATGACAGTAACATTTGACCAGGAAGAGCATTATTCACAGGTAATAAGAGGAAGTGAAGGAGGTAGAGCAGGACCAACCAGGTCTCAGAATCCTGGGCTGCAGCTGCTCTACCACATGGCAGTGTTGCAGGCCATNCTGGCCTCAGGAGTGCTGGNATAGGTCGCCAGGCTGGCCTTTATCATTCTGGCAATCCTCCTGCCTCAGCCCACTGAGTGCTGGGATTGCAGTTGAATGCCAACATGCCCAGCAGGAAAGTCTTTTAAAAGTTCAAGAGAAGCCATGGATGGATCTTCCTGTTCAGACATGATAGAAATGGATATGTTTTGTAGATTAAGGCATGATTTCATGATGTATTGCTCTTGTGGAGACTGGAGGAAGGGTGCAGTAGATTTGACAGGCAGTAAGTCTTTATTGATAGTCCCTCCTGGAAGGGTTCCGTCCTCCTGCTCCTGCTCATTCTGCAGAAAAAAAACTGGAACTCACCCACCACACAGACCTGACGGCCCTTTTTCATGATAGCAGGCACAGAGGCTGGTACTGAGTGTAAATCTCACTCTGAGGGCTGGGCCTGGGGAACANNACACCAGTGAAATCNAGCAACAGGCACTCAGCCTGAGATAAGCACTGAGAACTAGCCCCTGGTTTCATCACCATCATTGGTCTAACAGGGTTTAGATACAGTGGTAATGGATTTTCCATGGGGAGAAAGGGAGTGATCTTAGTACTGAGAGGAGCTTATCTCTCGGTGTGTTTTCATGAGTANCAGATATAAAGACTGTGGTGGTTGATCCTCAATCCTTGACCNATTTGGGTAAATTCAGGAGTGTTGGTCCTCTGTTTTATAATCCAAAGCTAATTTAGGATGAGTTGTCCAGATACATAGTTAGGAAAAAAACCAACCCTGTAGACATGAAATGCTGTTCACTTAAGAATGAGTGGCAAGCATGTTCCACAGCCCTTGTTACCATCTGCAACCCCATCNGAAATACTTGGCTTAACTAACTTCATGTTTGAAAAAAGAAAAAGCTGGATAGCCAAACTTGGCTGTACCTAGAAAAGCGAAAGTTCTGATCAATGGTTATTATCCTATACACGTATGACTTTTCAATTTCCAAGGAATTTTAATAAAATATATGCATTTGCCATCAGAGTCCTGAGTTGGGAAAGTCATTTTTTACTGGGAGATAAACAGTAACGCTTTGGTCAGTATGAAAATGCTAAATCTTAGTATCTCAAGAAAGAATCCTGATCTTAGTGAATAATTGAATCTTGGTTCAATTTGAAAGATTTTCTTAGTATAACATACCCAGTGATTGGCTTGATTAAATAACTATAGTTCTTAAATGGAAGTAGGAACATATTTAGAAAGTCTAATTATTTTTTCTTTGGAAAAGGCAGAAGAAATTAGAAGTGGCCATGGAAGAAGAAGGATTGGCAGATGAGGAGGTAACGTAACCATCTATATATACTAAACTGTGTCAGCTGATTGTGTGGCTTGGCTATGGTAGGTTTGTTTCTCCANCTGAATATGGCTTCTTACTATGTTNCCATTGTGGGTACCTTGGGAGGAGATGGCCTTTGCCCCTAAGAACATCACATTTTCTGAACAACATCCACAACATTCTGTGTGTGCGGGACAGGGGCAGGCTCTGGACACCATCCATCCATGGTGTTCTGGATGTGCGGGACAGGGTTAGGTGCTGGACACCGTCCATCCATGGTGTTCTGGGTGTGCAGGACAGGGTTAGGTGCTGGATCTGTCCGTTCATTCCCTCTTCTCACATTTTTTTCTGAATATTTTAAAAATAGTCTACTCCCTAATTTAGGCTCCCTTGCATCTCGCTAATTAATGTCTTGAAATGATCTCTTCCTCCTGTCCCCAGTTTTTTTGCACTCTGAAAACAAGTCTGCCTAACTGTCCTTGCCTGTGATGGCTTCAGTGAGATGTCCTGCCCCCCTGTACCGTCCTCCCAGTCTCTGTTTGTTTGCTTGGTTCCCAGTTGGTGGCGCTGTTTAGGGAGGCTCAGGATTGGTNGCCCTGCTNGAGGAATGTGTCCCNGGAGGCTGGCTTTGAGAGTTCCAAGACTTAACATTTCAGGTTTGCTTTCTCTGCTTCCTGCTTGTGGTTCAAGATGTCTTTCGGCTTCCTACTTCTCCTGCCATGCCTTTGCTCCACATCATGGACTTTAACCCTCTGTAACTGCNCACAAAGTCTCTCATGAGTTACCTTGGTTGTGGTGTTTTATCACAATAGAAGGGTAGTTAATACAATGCAATGCAGGCTTCTCTACTAGTGGCCTGTTTCTCTGCAGCCTTAGCCTTTGGCACCCCATCCAGCCTTGACCAATAATGCATTGCTCTGATTTTCCCTGCTTATCTGTGGCCCCTTTCATGTGCTATTTCTGCCTCTTGAAGCACTTTCTCCTCCCCAACATCTCACTTCACTGGGAAATCCTTCCTAATCCTCAGCTGCTTGTCCTACATTCTACACTGACACTGTTTCTATCCTTGTGATANCCTGAAAACACTGTCTTCCCAGAGAGTAGAGACTGCATCCTATCTTAGCATCACANCCAGAGCAGGAAGAGGGCTGGAGTGAATACTTTGGTAGTGAGTGANCAGTGGGCCTCCTTGCCTTCAAGTCTCTATGAATTGGAAGGAGAGATTATTACATGCTTTGGAGGGAAGGGGGACTCACACATGCATGAAAACCTGTATACATTATAGGGGCTGCTAGTATAGTTCAGGGCAGAGTGCTTGCAAAGCCCCCTTCCAACAAGTTAAAAAATATGTATGCATTATGGAGTATAGCAAACTTTGAAGGTACACAGACTATAGACGGAAGTTTCTCTGTCTCGCCTAGCCCTGCGGTCCAGATGAATCTCTCCCACCCGAGCTCTCGCAGCTGCTTATAAAATAATCACCCAGAGGCTTATATTAATTACAAACTGTATGGCCTGTGGCTCAGGCTCATTATTAAGCAGCTCTTACAACTTAACTCAACCTATTCCTATTAATCTATGTTTTGCCATGTGGCTTCACGGCATTACCTGTTCTCTCACACCTTGCTTCTCCTGGTGGCGGCCTGAGGCTTCTGCGGTGACTGCATCCTTCTCATCTCCATCTTCAGTTTGAATGTACCAGTTAGCCTTATTCTGCCTTGCCATTGGCCAAACAGCTTTATTTATCAACCAGTGAGAGCAAAACATATTCACAGCATACAGAAAGACATCCCACAGCAACAGACCTCCCNCCAATACAGGGATCAGGAAAGGTTTTATGGAGGATGTAGCAACTGATCTGAATCTTAACTGATGGATAGAGTTTACTTCACAAGCTAGCACTGTATACAGAACTAGTGACTGTGCATGCAGAATAACAAGTCTGTTTTAAAGTGGGCAATAGGAAAGGGNAGGGGAATTAAAGGTATGGAAAGCTGGCTTTAGGGCAGCTAAAAAAAAGCTTTATTTTCCGGATGAGAATGAGTTACAGCCTAGGCTGACTGACCATTCAGTGGTCAGAAAGGAGCTTGAAATGAAAAGGCTGACCACCAAGTGCGNCTTGAAACCAAGTGAACTAATGCACACTACAGCTTCCTTCGCTATGTGCCCGTCCTTTTAGCTTATATNTAAGGGAGGCTAGGAAAGGTTAACCTTATTTACATAAAATTAGTAAGTGTCTTAAAACCCTATTTCATCTTGTTGTATTTTAGTGAGAGCAGTAACTTAAGGGCTGTATCCTAGTCCATAGAGAAAGGTGAGCACATCTTCCCTTAGTTTTTCTCATTAATATTATACCTTTCTTCTAGCTAGTTATGATTGTGCTGACACAGAAATCTTTTTGTTTTGTTTTTGTTTTTTTGAGACAGGGTTTCTCTGTGTAGTCCTGGCTGTCCTGGAACTAACTCGGTAGACCAGGCTGGCCTTGAACTCAGAGGTCTGCCTGGCCTGCCTCTGCCTCTCGAGTGCTGGGATTAAAGGCCTGCCACCACCGCCGTGCAAATACAGAAATCTTAAACACAGGACCTTAAAGTCAAGGGAGAGATTACCAGACTAGAAGCGCCCCCCTCCACCCCTGCTGAACACAGCGAAGCCTCTATACATTGAAGGACAGCCTGCACTGTACAGCAGGACCCTGTCTCAGGGAAAAAAGGAAAGAAAGGAAAGGGAAAGGAGGAGGAAGAAATAGGNTTTTTGTAATACGTTTGTTCCTCACATTTTGTTAATGAAGACCTGCCATTTGTCAGATACCAAGAGCTCAGGATCTGCCATGCCAGATGACAAATTACAAAACAGTTGCCCCTCTGTTAGCCCAGTGTGGCCAGGTTNCTGTTGTACAAGATCTGGAAGTCTGGACTTTTGTGTAATTTTTTTTTAAGCTACTTTTAAAAAACGTTGCCAAGTGATGAGAGAGTTTTAAAACCAACTCGGAGTCTACAACTGCCTGGGAAGGCCTGTTTGTGGAGGCCCTTGGCGCCCCCTGGTGGGCACTAATGATTTCCTTTTTTTCTTAATTCTTGTAAATAGTGTGTAGAAAATGTCAAATCATTTTGCTTCTAAAAGTCGGTGGCTTATATCTGTTTTTAAACATCCTACTTTTTTCTGTAAGGGTATTTTAAAATTCCTATGTGTTTATTGCTAGGCTCTGTGCTTGGACTTTGATTTTGTTGTATATAAAACAAAACAAATTCTCTCAATCTTTATGTTGGAACTGTCATTATAAGGAGTTAGAATTTTTTGGTTCTTAAAAAAAAAAAACACAGAAATTTTTCTTGTGGCTATGAGGGCATGTGAGGCCAGAGGACAACTTGGGGTGTCAGTCCTCAGCAGTACTGTCTACTTCCTTGTTGACCTGGAGCTCACTAAGCAGGCTAGGCTGCTTGGCCAGCTGGCCTCAGAGATCCACCTGTTTCTGCCTCGCCAATGCTGCAATTATAGGTGTACGATACCACACCTGGTATTCTGCACAAATCATGGGGACTAAACTCAGGTCCTTGTGTCTGCAAGATAAGCACTTTACCAAGTGAGCTACCTTCAAGTGCAGTTTTTCAGTGAAAATTAATGCCCTTAATTCATTCTGTAATAGGAATNGTCTGTGAAATGGTTCANTAGTGAGCTGTGAGATCGTTAAACTCTGCACAACAGTGGCTGACATGAAGTTATTAGCTGAACCCTTTAATATCTCAGAACTTGTAAATATCCTGACTGCTTTGTAGATGCCTGCGCATCCTGCAGATTGACAATCTGATCCACTTGAACAGGAATAGAATCTCTAATCCCAGCACTGGGGAGGGAGAGGCAAGAGAATTGCCAGCTACAAAATGAGATTGTCTCAAAACACAGGGGGAGGATATATGTTAATTAACAAGTCATCAAAAGTGGATGTTTATTAATGGGAATACCAAAATAAGTGATTTAAGCTGCAGAAGAAAGCCATGAAGCAGCCATCTGTCCACCACAAGGACATATTAGCACAGGGATCTTGTTTCAATACACACTCTTGAGCAGGTACAGTAAGTGCTTTTCATGGGCTTTAAAAATGTGACATTGCTCCAGCTACTACTGGACTGCAGTACTGACTGAAGGGCTGAAGTCACTGACTAGGCTTTCCTGTTGGGAACCACGTGATGCACACTGTGGTTCCCCTTTTGCTGTGGAAGGGCTGCGTTCTGGCAGACATGAGCACCTATCAGATACTCAGTGACTATAAGTTTTTGGTATTACTGTTACTGTTTTGGGATTTTTTTTTGGCAGACTCTTGTCTGTAGATCATAAGCACATTTTATGAAGCTTCACAGTCAGGTCTCTTCTGTTCAGATGAGACATGTTTCTGTAGCTGAACGCTGCTGTGCTATTTTGTAACCATGAAAAGGAAAAATTCAGAATCATCTTCCACATTCTTGGTCCATTTATTATGTGTGATTAGAAATTAAAATGAACCCTTTTATTGCCATGAGGGACACAATGCTATAGTGCTACCAANTGGCCTTTAAAAGAAAATGCTGTTCTGGAACTTAAGACAAGTCTCAGAGTTGCTACCCCGTGCACAGAGCAGCGGGTAGTGGGTTCCTGTAGGAGAAGAAAACATGGGACCCTGTGCTGTGAAGTCCATCTTTGCTTTATAATGATAGGGATGTAGTTGGTTGTTTTTTGTTCTTTGCTCTGTGGGGGCCTGCCACCCAGCTCCCAAATAAATACACAGAGACTTATTCTTCCCTNTGAATGCCTGGCCTTAGCCTGGCTTGTTTCTAGCCAGCTTTTCTTAACTAATTATCCCGTCTACCTTTTGCCTCTGGGCTTTTCCCTTTCTTTATTCTGATCTTTCTTCCCTTCTTACTCCGTGTCTGCTGTGTGGCTGGGTGGCTGCCCTGGCGTCCTCTTCCCACCTTTTCTCACTTTTCCTCTTCTTTTTCTTCCCTCTTCTGTTTATTCTCTCTGCCTGCCAGCCCCGCCTATCCTTTCGCTCCTGCCTCACTATTGGCCAGTCAGCTCTTTATTAGACAAGTCAGATGTTTTAAACAGGCACAGTAACACAGCTTCACAGAGTTAAACAAANGCAACATAAAAGAATGCAAAACATCTTTGCATCATTAAACAAATATTCCACAGCATAAACAAATGTAACGCATCTTCAACTAATATTCCACAACATTTCCCCTTTTGTCTAAATAAAAATGAAAGGTTTTAACTTTGACGTAGTAAAACTACACACAACAAAACAGTTATCAAGTAAGAATAACGTTCACAATATTTAGNCTATTTGTATTTAGCAAGTTCAGAGAAAATACTCCATTATCTGTCTTATCTTAGTGAGTTCAAAGTTTTAGACCTAACTTACTTTCTAGCATNACTAAGGAAAACTGTAACTCTAAATATTTAGTCTTTAACTCCATCANAGACCCCAGAAGGATGTAATAGTACCTAACAACAGAGACAACCTGGCTGCCTGGACAGTCACCCAAAGTTCCTCTGCANTGTTGGGGCATGATTTTGAATTTTTTGATTTGAGGTTTTATGGAAATAAAAGCAAAACCTCTTCTCCAAAACANTGCATTTGTTGAGTTCTATTTTAAAGTCAAGGCATTCTTAAAATATCTAGGCTGGTGTATTTCAGCAGTCTTCTCATCCCATGTCTCTCAGCAGCTGTTGTTTGCTTATCAGCAAGCAAAAGATTTAAAATAGACACAATAACATACAGAATGCAGACTCCCTGTGTGTCTCCCATCTCTATGTGGCTTATTCTTTTTTACTTCTCTCTTTAAAGACTTTATTATTTTTAAACTGTTTACTCCTTTCTNTGACTGTCTATATTCTTTTTCTTTTCTTAAGCCTATGCACGTTGTAAAACACAGTGGAACCTGTTGAGAGGTTTTCCGTCTGGACCTCTTTTACTGTGCATTGGTAGTCTCTTTTGAGTACACGAGCCTTTAAACTGCTAAGGGGTGACCTTTGCTGGCTCTAGCAGCTGGCTCTGCCGGCTTCTCGGGTGTGTGACTGCCAAGCCTAAAACTCGAGGCCTGATCGGAGGTGCAGGACTGGGAACTGCATTCAGCCTCCCAGAACTCTAGAATGTTGATGCTTAAGCTGTGGCATTTTTTACTTAACTTTTTTTCTCNCCTACTTAATGTACTGGCTGCTCAAGGGCTTGCTGAAGGCAGAAACTCTTAAGGAGCCCTCTCCATTTTTTTTTTAAGCTTTCTCAGGCCCTATGGAAATTCGAGCTTCATGTTGGTACATCAAAATGTAGTTGGTTATTTTTACTCTTTGCTCTTGGGGGCCCACTACCCAGCTCCCAAATAATACACAGAGACTTATTCTTACTTATGAATGCCCAGCCTTAGCTTGGCTTGTTTCTAGCCAACTTTTCTTAAACTATCTCATCTACCTTTTGCCTCTGGGCTTTGACCATTCTCTATTCTGTGTTCCTTTCTTTCCTTCCTTCCCTGTGGCTGGTTGTGTGGCTGAGTGGCTGCCCCTGGCGTCCTCCTCTCCTTTTCTTGTTCTTCCTCTTCTCTTCTTCTAATTATTCTCTCTGCCTGGCAGCCCAGTCTATCCTTTATCTCCTGCTTTGCTATTGACCATTCAGCTCTTTATTTAACCAATCAGGTGTTTTAGACAGGCACAGTAACACAGCTTCACAGAGTTAAACAAATGCAACATGAAAGAATGCAACACATCTTTGCATCATTAAACAAATATTCCACAGCATAAACGAATATAACACATCCTAAACTAATATTCCACAACATATAGATGTGATTTTAGCTGCATTAGACTATTTAAAGGATTAAAGTTTCCCAAACCCCAAGATAAGTGCACACACACACGCGCACACACGCACACACACACACATACACACACAAATCAAATTGAGGACTGGAGAGAAGGCTCAGCGATTAAAAGCTCTGACTGCTCTTGCAGAAGGCCCAGATTCAATTAATAACACTTACATGGCCGGGTGGTGGTGGCACACGCCTTTAATCTTAGCACCCGGGAGGCAGAGGCAGGCGGATCTCTGTGAGTTTGAGGCCAGCCTGGGCTACCGAGTGAGTTCCAGGAAAGGTGCCAAAGCTACACAGAGAAACCCTGTCTCGGAAAAAAAAAATAACACTTAGATGGCAGCTCACAACCATTTGTAACTTGAGTTCCAGGGGATCCCTGGACACCCTCTTCTGACCTGTGAACACCAGGCATGCACATAGTGCACAGACATACATTCAGGCAAAGTATCCTTATGTACAAAATAAAACAAATTTAAAATAAATTNATGCAGCTTCAATGAACTGTGTGAACTGAAGACATTTTTTGCTTCCCTCCTACCTCTGCTACAATTATTAGAATTCTGTTTTGATGATACACAGACTTCTAATTAAACACCTAACTCTTTACAACAGACAAACGGGCATAAGAGAGGTGAGTGGCTCTGCTTTGGGCTGTGTTTGGGAGCAGTGTGTCCGAGCTGATGGAATGACTTGTGTACCTGAGCTCAACCTATGAAAGCTTGATGGGGGTCATTCAAACATGAGTAGGAGTGGAATGCCTTCCATGGTTTTATTTCCCACTGTGTGCTGCCTCTGCTAGGAACCATCCCTGTGTCATGAACTTGACTTTTACTAGATGAGGAGTCAATGAGGTTAGAACAAGAAAACAAATGATTTCCAATGCAGCCTTTGGGTATTTCAAAATGTTGCCTATTAATAGTTGCTATTTTGTTATCTTTGCTGAATCAGAGTATTACTGTGATAGTATTGACTTAGATGGTTTTTGTTTTTGTTTGGTTGGTTTTGTTTTGTTGTTGAGACAGGGTCTCTATATATAGTCTTGGCTGACCTGGAACTCACAGATACCCACCTGCTTCTGCTTCCTGAGTGCTGGGATTGAAGGTGTATGCCATCATTCCCAGCTAACTTGGATATTTTAATGATACTTTGTGATTTTTATTTTGCAATTTCATGTCGTTAGAAAGTTATATGAAGTTTCACACAGTTTGCTGAAATTTATGCAAGGATCAGTTTTACTCTAAGTAAATCTCCATGGAAACACTGCTGTTGTGTGACTTTTGCAGGTCACAGGTTTCAGTAGCTATAACAGCACCTAGGAAAATAAAGAATTGGAGCAGATTTCCTGACCAAGTAAAAATAAGTGTCAGGAAGCAGAGCCTGGTAACGGATGCCTGAGATCTCAGCACTCAGGAGCTGGGGCAGGAGGACTGACATGAGTTCCAGTCGAGCCTGGGCTACTCAGTGAGATCCTGTCTCAAAAATAAGTCAATAAACACATATCAGAATACTCCTGGCATTTGCATTATCTAAGATTTATTTTTGTGAGTTAAGTTACCGCTCAGAAGGCAGCAGCTTACACATATAATAAACTGGTTAAGATGATGTAGTCCATAAAGTCTACTTTCAAGGGGACAGACTTAACAATTGTTTTAAAATGTTTTCTTAATACAATTTTATTCTCCCCTTAATAAATAATTGACATTGGCAAATAGATTATAGACAAGCATATAATAATTAAGATACCATACCTCTATCCATTCATTTATTTAAAATTTTTATGTATGTGAGTGAATGTGGGTTTGTGCGTGAGAGTGCAACGCCTGAGGAGGCCAGAATCACCTGATGCCCCTGGAGCTGATTGTGGATGCTGAAAGCTGAGCTTGTGTCCTCTGCAAGAACATCACAGGTCTTAGCCGCTGAGCTGTCTCTCTAGTCACTATGCCTTTGTTGCTTGTTGTTTGTTTTGTTTTGTTGTTTTCCAAGACAAGCTTTCTCTGTTGCCCTGGCTATCCTGGAACTCACTCTGTAGACCAGGCTGGCCTTGAACTCAGAGAGAGCCACCTGCCTCTGCCTCCAGAGTGCTGGGATTAAAGGAATGCGCCACCACCACCTGTCTTTGTTTTTATGTGTATCATCTTTTAACGTTATGCATGCCTTTGAAACAGCCTTATTTTAAAATCATCTTTTTGAATTCTATTTTTAATAGAAAAAGTTACGCCGATCGCAACATGCTCGTAAAGAAACAGAGTTCTTACGGCTCAAGAGAACCAGACTTGGCTTGGATGACTTTGAGTCTCTGAAGGTTATAGGGAGAGGAGCTTTTGGAGAGGTGAGCTACTTTGTTCACGTCACCACTGTTGAAAGTAGATGCAGTAAGTGTTTAAATGTGGTTCTTAGGTTCCGAGGTCATAGGTCAGTTGGTAAGAGTGCTTGCCTGGTATTCACAAAGAGCCCCGCATTTAACTCAGCACCGTAGAATGTGATGTGATGGCACACCTCTATATTCTTAGCACTTGGGAGATGGAGGCAGGAGGATCAGAAGTTCANGGTCATCCACAGCTACATAATAGTAAGTTCAAGGCCAGCCAGGGCTACACTAGAGCTGCTCCCCATCAGGGTGTGTGTGTGTGTGTGTGTGTGTGTGTGTGTGTGTGTGTAATTTTTTTTATATTATTGGTGGTCCAAGGTTCAGTAAAAGAAGCTGCTTCCACTGTTCCAGCACTGATGTTTGTGCTCTAGGTGCGGCTGGTCCAGAAGAAAGACACGGGGCACATCTATGCCATGAAGATCCTGAGGAAAGCTGACATGCTTGAAAAAGAGCAGGTGTGTCTCACATACGTACAATGCCAAAGGCCTCCGTGAGAGGGTGCAGAGTAGTGTTGATGTTGAAAATTAGAAAAGGAAATCTAGCTTACTAGATATTACTAAATTTATAGTCTGCTTTAGAGTTTTCAGTTTGCAGGTTCAAATTTCAGTTTCTCCAGCTTTATAATTAATGTCTATGTTAGTTTGCTCAGCTGCTGTTAGAAAGCAGCACGAGCTGGGCCATAAACAGCAGAAGCCATTGCTTTTTCGTAGTTCTGTTCAAGGTCAAAAAGTTCAGTAGGTTTTAGTGTCGGATGATTGCTATCTTAGCTGCCATCCTTCAAGTACCACACACCCTTTCCTTGGCGACTGCAGGAAGAGCAGACACAGGATCCCACCATCACAGCAAACAAGAGTCTGCTGACTCTGCAGAGTTAGGAAACCTGTTCACCCGTGAGGCTTAAGGAGATAAGCTAAAGTAAACTGCTTCCTCGGCTCTGCATATTTAATGAGAGTATCAACATCTGTGTTCCAGTACTTTCTAAAACTACAGACTTCCTGCATGACTGTTAGGGATGGATAATTGGAACAGGTCAGTTATCTTTGCAAAACATACTCATCTAGGTGGCTCATATCCGAGCAGAAAGAGACATTTTGGTGGAAGCAGATGGTGCCTGGGTGGTGAAGATGTTCTACAGTTTTCAGGACAAGCGGAATCTCTACCTGATCATGGAGTTTCTTCCTGGAGGTAAATAACAGAGGCGGGCAGACCTGAGCTCATCTGCATATGTAATAATTTTATCTGCCTATGCAGTAAGAATGTCAGCTAGTTTTAGTACTGAATTTTATTGAGTTTATACATAGCCATTGTTTTTCAGTATTGACTTCCAGAACAATGGAAGATGATTTGGCCACAAATCATGTTATTTTGAAGGACTGTTAGGATGGCATCTTATATACTACCATTCTGTGTTCACTGCAGCCCACTGTAGAGCTAAAGGAAGGAAGCCTTATCCAGAAACACAGGATTCTGGTTTCTAGGTGTACTTGTTCACTCTTCGTGGTTCTGAACTCTGCTCTGCCCCTGATAACACCCACATGCACCCCACTGTCACCATTGTGTGCACTTTGCAGGGTGGTTGAGGTACTGGGCAAATCATGAAACTGCAGATCTGACATAGTCTGT
Source organism: Neotoma lepida (assembly GCA_001675575.1). Taxonomy (NCBI): domain Eukaryota; kingdom Metazoa; phylum Chordata; class Mammalia; order Rodentia; family Cricetidae; genus Neotoma; species Neotoma lepida. The sequence goes on from LZPO01007958.1 coordinate 599,620, forward strand.
ACATACAGAGGGAGTTTGAAGAGGATCCCCTTAACCTGTCTCTTATACACATCTAGATGTGTATAAGAGACAGGTTCTGAACTCTGCTCTGCCCCTGATAACACCCACATGCACCCCACTGTCACCATTGTGTGCACTTTGCAGGGTGGTTGAGGTACTGGGCAAATCATGAAACTGCAGATCTGACATAGTCTGTACATACAGAGGGAGTTTGAAGAGGATCCCCTTAACTGGGCATGTGCTCCCACATGCCCATAATACCATCACTAGGGTTCCAGACAGTTACTAACGTTCATGAAAACTGGACCTGCGGCTGAGGCTTTGGGTCTGTTGTCTCACACCAGCAAAGACTAAAGCTGTTGACCCCTGTGGGTGAGCAAAGCAGGANGAGGATGTCAGAAAAGCGAGGAATTGGGGTGCATGCAGAAAGATGAGGTGAATCACCTCAGTTTGCAGTACCTAGGTACTTTGCTGTACGCAGGTGACATGATGACGTTGCTGATGAAGAAGGACACCTTGACTGAAGAGGAGACACAGTTCTACATCTCAGAGACTGTCTTGGCGATCGATGCAATCCACCAGCTGGGCTTCATCCACCGGGACATCAAGCCAGACAACCTTTTACTGGATGCCAAGGCATGTGAGGCGTAAGAGAATCCTTAGGCTTCTCCCCATGAAGAACTGCCAGTTTCCTGGCTGCAGATAGCAACTATGGTTTAGGTTGTTTGGGTTAACCTTAAGTTTTTTCATAGAAGGCATATAAGTGACTGTTCTGGAATAACATCACAGGAAATGGCTTTTTAAAAAAAACTCTGTTTTCCATTTTTAAAAATCATCAAACATGCATAATCTCACATTTTCAGCTATATATGTTTTAGCTTAAGAATTTTT
>LZPO01007958.1:616183-630512 GCA_001675575.1 Neotoma lepida
CCAAGGAGAAAGTAAGGGATACTGGTGGCTAGAAATGGGAAAGTACCTTCTATCTTTAAGACAGGATGGCATGCAGCCCTGCCAGCCTTGAACTCACTGTACAGCTGAGGATGACCTTGAGCTCCTGATTATCCCACTTTCAACTCTCAGGCACTGGGATTGCATGTGTGCACCGCCATGAAGGCTTCGTGGGGTTCTGAAGATCAAACAACACCCCCAGACCTCCCCACACCCCTCACCTTCTGGGGGCTTATCTGAGGCAGTCCCAGCCCAAGCTGGCCTCCAAATGGACTTGAGCCAAGGATAACCTTGATCACCACTCAATTTTTCTACCCCTACCTCCCAAGTGCTAGGATTACAAGTATGTACCCCAGCTATTATTTTTAAAAAATAAAAAATAAAAAACAAACCCCTTGTCTAGAAAGAAAGCAAAGCTTCCAGGCACAAAGAAACACAAGTAGGCTATAAACCTGATGAGGGGGTGGGGGCACTAGGCAGAGGGCAGTCGCCCCAAGGAACCTGGCCTGGCCTGGGCCCACAGCTTCCTGCTATCTTGGGGGAGTGGCTACATTCTTCCCTTTGTTTTCAGGCTCTGGGAGAAATGAATCATCATTTCAGGGAAGCAAGGCCTGTGGTGATTCATGGGTAAGCTCACAGGCTGTCATGCAAGGGATGAACTCTTGAGGAGACCTGACCTACTATCTCCTTTCTGTTGTCTGTGAAGGACCTTGCCAAAATACTCATTTTTTTTTTTAATTGGAGTATATTCATTGCATATAGCACTGGGTTTCCTAGGACTTTGTCATCCAAGTATATAAATGACTTTGATCACATTCTCCTGACTGCTCTCTCACCTATGCTATCAGTCCCCTTTGTCCCTGTAGACAGTTGTACTGTCTATATACACANCATGAGATNTAGGATTCACAATATTTTCCTGGCCTGACTTCATTCATTCAGTACCATTATTTCCACTTGTCTGTTTTCCTGAAAGTGACATAATTTTGTTCGTTGTAGTTGAATAGAATCCCACTATGCGTATGTACCACATTTACCCATTCATCTGTTGACAGACACAGGTTGGTTGCAAAGCTTAGCTACATGAGGGCTACAGTAAACAGATGTTCCAGTGTCTCTGTGATGTGTTCACTTGGGGGTAGCTGGGTCACCTAGGTGCTCTATTTTAGTTTTAAGGCATCTCTACGAGAGTTCCATAGTGGCTGGACTAGTTAGGTTCCANCCAGAAGTACATTGGGTGCCCCTTTTGTCCACACTCTTCTGAGCGTCGGTCCTCACTTGTTTTCTTAATGTTTGCTGTTCTAACCGAGCTGGAATCTCAGCANAGTTTGAATTTGCATTTCTGAATACTTTTTCATGTTTCTTGGCCATTTGCACCCCATCTTTTGAAAACTGACTGTTCATGAGCCCACTTATTGATTGGGCTTTTTAAAAAAGATCCTTGATGTGTTTGTTTTGGCCTGCATGGTATTTATGTGTACCACAGGACGCTGTGGAGGTCAGAAAAGGGTGACAGATCTCCCTGAACCTGGAGTTCTGGTTGTAAACCCCCATGTGGGTGCTGGGAACCGAACCTGAGTCCTCTCTACAAGAGCTGCAAGTGCTTTTAACCACTGAGTCATCTCTCCAACCCCTTAATTAGTCTTTTTTTGATTTCTCGGCATTTTGTGTTTTGGATTCCTTATGTGGTACAAATACTAATCCAGTCAGATGTTTAGTTGGTGCAGATTTCCTCCCATTCGACAGTGTTCGTGCATGAGCCTCTCCCACTGAGAAAAGAGTAATGAATGAATGTTCATTCAGCTACAGCGGTGGCTGAGGGAGCAGCTGGAAGACAGAGGTAAAAACGGCTGTTGGCATTTGGGACTTTGAGAGAAGTTTTTATAAGGCGGTGTCTTTGTGTGTGACAGGAGCGGTAGTTTGGGAACCGACTTGCACACTATGGTAAGAAGGGCCACACCCTCTGCCCTCTGGACCCAACAAGAAGAGTCTGTGACTGAGTCCTTGGAGATCCAGGTGGCTCGTGCCAAACTTAGGCATTTTCGCTGCTGTTGCTTTACCTTGGCAAACTGTAACCCAGNAATTCACCTTGCGACCAGTGGGGCCAGACAGTGCGTTCTGGAGGTACCGCCGTAGGAGGAAGGGAGGTCCGGAGCTCCGAGGAGCCTTGATGACATACGTGCCTAACTGTTGCAGGAGTCCCTGAGACAGCTGTTGACACCCACACCCGAACGTCCGCAGCTAGGCGCTTGCCTAGAGCCAGCAAAGGACCGGGCCCGCGGACCTGTCCTTCTTGCACCGCGCAGAGGTCGCCCCTGCCCTCCCAGGGCGTCCCATCGCCTCCCTGGGCGTGCCGGCTGCAGCCTGTTGGCTCCGGGCTGTCGGCTGAGGCTCCGCCTGTGCGGGAGCCTGGTCCCGCCCCGGGCGGGCAAGGGCTGCCGGGGCTGCGGTAGCCGAGCCCGCGCCCGGCTCCGGGTGCGCCCGGATCGTACGGGGAGTCGCGGGGCTGCGGGGCTCGCGATGGCGGCAGCCAGGGCTGAGGTACCGGGTGAGTGGCTTGCGGAGACCTCGACACCGCCGGGGGTCCCCGATGGCGAGTCGGAACCCCGCCCCACGCTTGGGAGCCTTGATGGCGAAGACAGGATCCCCTGGCCCCATCCTCGGAGTTCCCCGATGGCAAAGCCAGGACCCCCCTCCCATGCTGGGGGTTCCTGCATGTCTACGCCAGGGTCTCATCTCATGGCAATAAGTCAAGGCGGTGGGTCCCCGCAGCCCCAGCCCAGGTGCATCGCCTTGGGGACTGAGTCCCGGGTGTGTGGGGTCGGGTCCCGGCCGCGCCCTGCAGAGGGTGAGCTGTGTGCACAGTCCCCTGCGCCCGGCGTCTGGGTGCTCTGCAGCCAGTGGTTTGGTGTGCTCCTCTCTGGAAGAAGCAGCGGGTTCCAGGGTGCTGCCGGAGGCCCTCGTTGCGTCCCAGTGGCCAAGTCCCTCCTGGGGAGCGTGGGGAGAGGGGGCACCCTCGCAATCTCATCATAGCCTCGGTAGCAAAGCGAGCAGTGGACTTGGGGTGGGGGTGGGGGAACAGTCTCTTTATCTTCCGGGCCAGGGATCGAACCCAGGACTCCAGGCCAGCGCTGCAACCTTAGCTTGCTCCTTTTATTTTTTGTGAGTCTTGTTGGGAGTTTTGCCTCATTTGTCCTCTCTTGTTCTTAGTGATAAAACTTGGAGGAGCCTTCCCTGGGAGACTGAGGCCATTACTTCACAGAGGATAATCGTAAAAAGCTGTTATTTAAGGCAGGTGTTAGGCAGAAGGGGAAAAAAAAAANAAGTAAAAACAGGCACAAAAGTCAGGACAGTTATTTGATCGACTGATTGACTGACTGACGGATTGATTTCTTGCTGTGTAGCCCTTGGCTGGCCTGGAACTTGCTGTAAGACCATCTCCACCTGGACTTGCATCTTAAGTGTTGGCTTTAGGTTTGTCTCAACTCAACTGGTGTAATTTTAATAAACGGTGGGGATTTCTGTCTGTGGCCCTTCAAAGGCTTGCGTGCCCTTTCCACACGGTGCTCAAAGTCGTTCTGTTGATAAGAAGGTCCCTTCTCGCTCTGAGCTCTGCNTCACTCCCCTCTGGGTGCCTCAGTTTCCCCNCTGTAAAGTGGGGCAGTAACTACCTCAGCCTCTACAGTTCGCAGCTGTGAAGTTAACAAGCTACAGATGCGTTTGGCATGCTTAGTCCAAGTCTCGGGGGTCTCCATGAGCATCAACTAAACACACACCTCTTAGTTTAAGGACACTTGTCCACCCCACTACGTACGAGTCATCTAAGTGTGGTGACAGTTTGGCTACACTGTGGTGATATATTGTGTACCCTAATAAAGCTTGCCTGAGGATCAGAGGACAGAGCTAGCCACTAAATTAGACATAGAGGTCAGACAGTGGTGGCACAAACCTTTAATCCTAGCACTCAGGAGGCAGAGATCCTCTGGATCTCTGTGAGTTCAAGGCCACACTGGGAATGGAGCCAGGCAGTGATGGCACACACCTTTAATCCCTGTACTGGGAAGCATACATGCATTTAATCCCAGGAAGTGACATGGCTGGGTGGAGAAAGGTATATAAGGCGTGAGGAGATAGGAAAAAGGCAGTTCAGCTGAGACTTTTGGGTGAGGACTCAGGCTTTCTGTCTGAGGATTCATGGAAACAGGATTGGCTGAGTAGTTGGTGAGGTGAGGTTGGCTGTGGCTTGNTCTGCTTCTCTGATCTTTCAGCTTTCACCCNANTATCTGGCTCTGGGGTGACCATTTAAGATTCGAACAACACTACGCTGTGGATATTTGGGCTTGTTTGGTTACAAGAAAGTGAAAATTGATAACTAGAGCGCCAAACAAAACAGGTCTTCATATCAGACACCAGGGCCATGTTATTTTCACCTGCAAGTCTTTCCNTTTGGAACCNGGTGCCCATGGGAAAAACAAAAATCTAAAAAATACTGCTGCTGGTGGTAGTGGGGCAGCCCACAGTTTGNCTTACATTGTATTAAAAACAAAAAACCTTAACTNCAGGGCTNTTTTGAAGGTGTCCACAAAAATGTAAGGTGAAGTCAAACATAATTGCTTGCTCACTTACCATTTTATGAGACCAGCTTGTGGGGTGAATGCTGAGATTAAGCCTGCTGCCCAGTGGCTGTGCATCTTCCTGGAAGATGGTTCCAGAACCCTTGGAGCTAGGGAGAAGGCCTGCAACTGTATTGGCTAAAATTCATGTTCATGACTCAGAAACCCAACTGGTGTCCCATCCTGCTTTGCATAAGCTGTTGTTCCTGGCCTGTGTCCTCCGCAGTTTCTTCCAGGAATGCCTCACACAAGCTAATCCAGGATGGGTTTGGTGCTCTCAGCATGGTGAAAGCTTGAGTTTCTTCTGTGTATGGGATCTAGGTCATTAGTCAGCCCCTGAACCCACTCAGCATTATCAGGGACTAGGTGTTAGCCTGCATGGCCTGAGGGAAAGCTGAGGCATCTACCTGCCCTGTAAGGTTCTTCTTGCCCTGGTGTCTGCCAATCTGTCCCCTGCTCCTCCCTGATTTCAGCATCTAGCATCTCTTATGTAAGATGGGGACAATGGGAACTTCTGCTTTATTAGGATCAGGTGAGATTGAGGTACACGGTAAGGGGCTGGAGAGAATGCTCAGTGGTTAGAGCACTGGCTGCTCCTGCAGAGGGCCTGAGTTCAGTTCCCAGCACCCAGATGGTGGCTCACAACCATCTGTAACTCCAGATCCAGGCAGTTTGATGCCCTCTGCTGGCCTCTGTGATCACAGAGGGCACACATGTGGTATATATACATCCATACAGGCAAAACCCTCATACACAAAACTCACACACAGTTCTGGAGAACCTGTTGGATATTTTTTTCAGGGTGTATGTGTATGTGTGTGTTTGTGTGTGTTTGTGTGTGTGTGTGTGTGTGTGTGTGTGTGTGTGTGGTTCTGCGGATCAAACCCAGGACCTTGTGCCTGTCAAGCTCATGTCCTACCACTCCCAAGGCCTGTGGAATCTTATCAGACTTGAATCCTGGGCCACAAGCATCCTTTCTTTCCTATTTGTTTATGGTGGAGATCTGTTTAGGAAAATCATTGTTTACTAGCTGTGTGATTTTGGCCAAATTATTTAGTTTCTCTGAGCTCCTTATTTATAAAATTGAGCTAAAAATCCCTGGTGGTGGTGGCAGTTANTGGAGGTAATGATTATAAANGGCGTGGAATATTCCAGCTTCCACACATGCTTATTTTCCTTTTTCCTCATGACTTTTCCCCAAGACATTGTCTCTACCACAGAAGTCCTTCTTAATTCCTATTTTCATATTACAGTGTTTTTGTCTCTGGTAGCATGCCTGTCTNTTTGCCACATGTTGTCTGTGTTGGTCTCATGGCTCCACCTTCAGCATGCTGGTCCTAGGAGGCCAGAGCTGGTCCTTACTGGTTCTTTCCATCTCTGATTCCTTCTCCTAGTAAGTGCCTAGTAGACATTGTAGCTCTTAAATGAGACTTTGCTTAAGGTGTGAGCAGGGCTGGCTCATTCATAAAGGACCCACCAAGTGTGCACTGTTGACTAGACAAACAGATGGTGGAAACCGGCGGAATTCTGGTTAGAGAGGTCAGCAGTGGCTTAGTCTGAGTNAGAGGGAGGGTTACATTCCTGACTTTTCTCCTTATGAATGGGTCATAGAAGTGACAAAGAAACAGGTTTATTCTGGCTCTCAGTTCAAGGGGATATGGCCCACATGGCAACAGAAGTGTGAGGCTACTGGTCACCTGTGTCCACAGAATCAGAGAGCAGACAGGAAGGCCCTCCCACAGGGAACCACTTCCTCCAGTGAGGCCCCACCTCCCAAGGTTCCGCAACCTTCTAAACAGCGCCACCCGCTGGGGACTAAGTGTTTAAGCACCTGAGCCGTGGGAGATATTTCACACTCAAACCCCAACAGAAACGGGCTGCAACATTGTATTATGTTAGCAAAACAAAACAAGGAGAAACAACAGGCTAACCACTGAGAGTGAGGTCCCCTCTCAAAACTGGTGGGGGGGGCATTGTCTAAAATATGAAGAGGGAGCACTTTAGTATTCGTGGGTGGGCATCTCTCAGAGAACCCATGGTACGTCTTTCAGGGGACAGCATAGGAACAAAAATGGAAAATGTCAGGTGACTGGAGGATGTGACGCTTGGATTCTTTGATTTGAGTAGAATCTGGAAGNGGAAGGCCAGCTTTGCTGAGGTTGCCCCGATGTGTGGTGTTAGACTCCCCCTGCCATGTGGACAGCTAACCAGAAAGTCCATTTGAGGGGCAGAGGTTTTTCCAGAATGAAAGACACATGCATCTTTTGTTTTGTGGCTCGTGGTTGGCAACAGTGTATTCATCAGCATGGAAGAGGAGTGAGCCGAACCTGAGGCTGAGGGAGAAGGGCAGAAAGCAGAGGAATGCCTCTCCAGAGGGCGGGCANGGTGGCTTTGCCTCCCTTCNNNATGCTTCCTTTNCTCATTCTCTTTTGTTTTCTGAGAAAGCAGCTCCTTATGTCTTTCAAGCTACTTCACACTCCGTCTTTCAAAAAGCACCTCGGAACTATTTAGTTCGCCCCCATGACAGCCTTTTGGGAAGCAGGCACCTGTCCCTCCCTGTCTATCCACATCACGGGCCACACTGGCTCACTGTTGCCATCACTTCTGCCTTCTTTGTGTGCCTCTATGGTCTAAGAACACACCAGGAAGAATGGAAAAACAAACACATGGTACTCAAAGACCCTTCCCGTAGCACTCTGTGTACTTTGCAGCCTTTGCAGTACTTGACCAAAGTCAAGCTGAGACCCTCAGCCTTGACTTCTAATATAAATGCGTAATGAAGGCTTATAAACAAGGAGCCCAGGCCTTCAGGGTGTGCTCCTTCCTAATGTGGGAGAAGAACACGTGGAACCCCCCCCCATCTGTGATATCAGATGTTCGTGTATCAACTCAATTTCAGGTCAGAGGTTCTGTGGCTCACAGATTACTTCAGAGCAGTGGGTATAGGGGCCCAATTGTATCTGTAATCTTAGCATTCAAGAGGCAGGGGGATTACTACAAGTTTGAGTCTAAGCTAGGTTGCATGATGAGTTCAGAGGCTACTCTGGGCTATGCAGCGATGTCTTTTCTCAAACAGGAAACAAACCAAAAAGCCCCAAGTATTTATGAACAAAATCACCGTAAGTATCACAACTCATCTTCATCTAGATTTTGTAGTAGAAGGCTGTTAGGGGCCCTGTACTACTGTGCTCAGAGAGATGTCCAAGCTATGGGTGTCTTTCATAGTAATACAGATCTGGGGACTGGAGAGTGGCTCAGTCAGTAAAGTGCTTGCAAGCATGAGGACCTGAGTTTGATCGCAGAACTCTTGGGTGAAAGCCAGGCCTGATGGAAGGGGCTGAGGATGCAGAACCAGGGGACTCCCAGGGGCTCAGTCAACCAGCCTATCAAACTTGGGAGTTTCAGACTAGAGACACTGTCTCAAGTAGAGGTGATGTTGTCTGAGGACACCTGAGGTTGTACTCTGGCCTCCAAACACAAACACACCTGAACACATATATACAAAATAGGCACAGATCCCTACCCCACCCCTCATTTCTTCTTATTCAAAAGGATCTCACTACATTTCTTGGATCATCCTGGAATTCATGATGTAATCCAGCTTGGCCTTGAACTCTAGGTCCTCCTGACCCAGACTCCTGAATACTGTGATTACAGGCGTTCACCACCACATCTGGTGGTTCAGGTGTTTGAAGCTAGTATGCAGTAAATGCAGCTGACAATGACTGAATACTTTGTAGACATCTAAAGGAACAGAAGATTGTTAGGGCCCTAGGGATGGCTTGAAACTCCTGCCCCCAGGTCAGCTTTCCCTCTCTGGATGTGTACCAGCTCCTTGGTCGGAGAATTAAACTTCCAGTCTGAGTTTACATGGCAGCCACAGGTCAGTTACACTTGTATTGCCATGGAGACAAGCAGGACTGGGCTCTAGCAGGCTACGGCTGCTTTAATGGGTCTCCCAGGCAACCACACTGACTGAAAAGAGAGACCAGACCCAGTTTGCTTTGTGTCATGGTGCTTCAGGGTTCCCTAAACATGCACTAACATTCCCTTAAAGCATTAGCGCTTCTTTAAAATTTTAATTAATGTATTTATTTATTTTATGTGTGTGTGTGTGTGTGCTTGTGTGTGCACATGCCATGGCACACTTGCGGGGGTCAGAGGATAACTTTCAAGAGTCGAGTCTTCTCTGATGGTTCCAGGGATCAAACTCAAGTCTCAGNCCTGCTGCAGCAGGTGCTTTTACCCACTGAGCCATCTGTCTGGTCCTTATTACTTCGTTTACACAGTTACCACAGTTACCTCTGGGACACGTGACAGGAAGCAAAAGGGCTGATGGAAAGGGGGCATCAAGTNCACACCTCAGAATTTAAAATGCGTTGAGTGCAAGCTATTTAGAGAAAGATTTAGAAATGATTTGTTATTGATTTCTCTAGGAGCTGACAATAATTTTAGATCCTGGGCATCACTGTTACTATGGTAACAGTGGTATTAAGGATGTAAATGATAGGGTTATTTTATTGCTTTTAAAATATTTATTATGCTGGGTTTGGTGACTCAAACCTGCAAGCACATACCTGCAGGTGCAGAACTCAGCAGGCTGAGGCAAGGGGATTTCAAGTTCATGGGCGAGGTCAAGTTTTGCTATACACAAGAACCTATCTGAAAACAAAGCAAAACAAACACACAAAAAAATTCCCACTGTTTCAGATGGTGGAGGTTTCATTTTCTTCTTTTCAGGCTCCTTCATATTTTGATAGTAATTGATTATTTTTGAAAAGGCATGCAATTGTTTTTATGAGCACTGAAGAATCCCTCTCCTGCCTCTGAAGTTTAACTAGCATGGTAGAACAATCCTTCTGGGGTTCTGGTCTGAACCCTGCCTGGCCACTGGGGCCCGATTCATTAATATTAATTATCCCAGTGGCCTACANTGTCCTTCTGTTCACTCAGAACCTGAGGGAACTGGATTTGTGGGGCTGGATTTCTCCCGTGAAGCAATGGCTCTCGAGTGACTGTGAGAGCCACCCTCGGCCTTTCGGAAAACTCTGCTGAAGTTGACCTGCNGTGCCTGCATTCTTCAGTGTGGGGCTCCCCAGNTCTGGGGCAGGTTGGAGGCCTCCTCTGAGGTTCTGAGGAACTGCTTTGTCCTGCTCTTGTCTGTCCTGGGGTTAGGTGGAATGCTTTTTCTAAACTTCATCATCGGGGAGGTGTTCTTTGGGTTTGTGTCACTCTGACTATATTCTGAATCACAATTGAGCAGTTTCTCATGACTCAGTTCCTACAACCATCATCAGTGTTGGCCCCTGCATCTCCCCTTTGCGAACACTCAGGATGTGCTTCCATGGGAAGTTCTAAACACCTTCCGTGCTGTACTCACTGGCTCCGCAGTAGCTGCGTGAAGACAGTGCTGTTTTATTCTGTGCTCCAGACNCATAGGATTTAGGCTCATTACCTGAGGGAAGGCTGCCCTGCCAAACCAGAGCTTGAACTCAGGCCAGCTGGCCTCCAGAACATGTAACCTTTTTGCCTGGCCTTGGGTTGCATTCCTTTAATACCTGCAGTCCTTCCAATGGTGCCATTTCTGTGACATGCTGATGTCTAAAATGGAACATGTCCTTTGTCAGGGGGAGGGGAGTGCCGGCCTCCATGGCTTTGAGGGATGCTGAACAGTTCACCTGACAATTGAGTGATGTTGGGCAGTTGTGTGTGTCAGGGCACAGCTGGTGGAGCAGAAGTGTGGGAGGTTTCTTAAATTGATCAGCAGAGAGTTGGCATGCAAAGTGGTGCAGCTATTGAGGCCAGTCTGGAACCTGCAGGGTGGATTGTCCAGAGACAGGCTGAGGGTCTCTGCTGCTGCCGTCCACTNGTGGTTTCTTCTCCAGGAAAGCCTTAGGTATGTCTCAGGACCTTTGACAGATTAAATCAGGCCCTTCCAGTCTACCTGGGAGCATTTCCTTGCTGGTAGNGCACCTGTGATGAGAATTAGTCACATCTACGAAGGTTATTGTTTAATTGTGTTGCTGAGAACTGTGGTCAGGCCAAGCAGACACAGCAAAAACAAACAACAAATACCCAATCTCTGTGAGTTTTTTCACTCCTCTTTGCCTGTTTCTCATGTGTCAGAGGCAGTGAGCACCCGTGGGTTGACTGAGGAGACACTGAGAGTAATAAAGCGATGTTACCCAGGATCTACAAAGCCTGCTTAGGGAAGATTGAGTTACAAAAGCAGACTTTAGCTAAAGGTGCACTTGAGGCAGAGGAGTACACTGAGCAAGTTTAAGATTGCTGAGGAAAGATTTCTGTGAAGATTGTTCGCCAACATGCCACCAATTAGGTCCCGTAACAAACAATTAGGCCTGGGTACAGGCCACTGGACAGGACAGTAGGCTTGGCCTCCTTTGCAGTACTTGACCAAATCCAGTGGTCCCTGATGTGTTTCTGACCGGACTGGCTCCTAAGCGTCTTGCACACCATGCTGGCGGTGTGGAATGGGAGAGGAGGCTCAAATCATTGAGAAATGAGATCAATGAAGCAGAGTCCTATGCAGTCCTGGCCATATCTTTTGCCTCCATGACACTCAACATCAAAGACGCCGAGTGAAAGTCTGTCCTCACTTCCTCCCACTTTATCTTATCTCCAGGATGTGACAGCCGCACTTGGATCACACATGTTGCCTGATTTTGACTTTTCCTTTGGTCCTGTGGTTTATNCAAGGATGTAGAGGATCTGGTCCCAAAGTTGATTGTCAGATGGGATTTCCTGTAGCCCAGGCTGGCCTCAAACTTGTGATCTCCCTGCTGTCTTCCGAGAGCTGGGGTTAGAGGTGTTTGAGTCACACTCAGCCATTGTTGAAAGGTTTTGATGAATTTGTAGAAAGAAAGTCTTTGTGTATCTCTGACATTTCAAGGTCAGTCAAAGAGATGGATGCTGGCTTGGGGGTGTGCCATGGCCCTCNNTATCATGTTCCAGATTGCCTTCTAAACATTCACAACAATTTTTGCTCCTACCAGAGTCACAGGACATGGTGGGACTGGCTCCTTTTCTCCCCCTTGCCCTCCCTAAGGCACCTTGGTCTGTGTTTTTTAATGTTAATTGACTGGTGGATATTACCACAATATAAAACCTGTCTGTTTTCATTGTTGGGTTTCCTGGGACTGAGGGTAGAATCCATGGCCCCATGCCTGCTAGGCAAGTGCCCTACCNCTGAGCTGTACCCCTAGCCCTATGTCTGATTCTTAAATTCAGTAATAGCCCTTAGCTGGCCACAGCAAATCACAATCATGTATTTCAGAGCCAGGAAGCAAGGCTGCCATTTCTCTGACCTTGTTGCTGTTTCCCAGCATCCCCTAGCTCCCTCCATTCTGGCTGCCTCTGGNCTGCATGCCCTCCATACACTTGTTTTAACGTCTTCTACAGTCAGGCGAGGACAACAAACTTTTAAAGATGGATGAACACACATATTTCAAACTAATATTTGAATTCTTTAAATAATCTCTCACCCTGTTGTGCTTTTCTTAGCTGAGTTTTTAGATATCAAGACAGAACTACTGTTTAATTGTGTGATATGATAATGCATAAGATGAAAGTTAGTGTCTTCCTATGCTTTCTCACTCACAGGTAAAGGGCTGATAGAGAGCCAGAGCCTGGCTCTTATGGTTTCCAGTTACATGAGCCCAGGGACAAAACTCACAGCTCCTGGACCTGTCAACTCTCTTGTAATGGAGTTTCCAAGGAAACGCAAAGGAAGTGATTCAGAGCCAGCCCAGTAAGTGTGCGTTCTTCTAACTCCGCGAAATCTTTCAGACAGCAAAAGGAGACCATGCTTAACATCTTTATTTCTAAGTCTGTGGCAGCATGGCAGCAGATCACCACCTACCACTACCTGTCACTGACCTTGCCTTCCAGGGCTGGTGGTGATGGATGTCCAGGAGGCTCTGCTAGAATCTGAAGGCGATGTTGGTGCATAATCAATATCAATATGTAATGCTCTTGGTCACAGCTCCCCTTCTTCCTCATCAACATACTNCACCAGGAGCAAAACCTTCATGTATGCTTGGCTTCTGGTCACTTCACTGACCACCCAACTCACCAGTTACAGAATAACCAGGCCTTGGTGATCCATGGTCAGTTTAATCATATAAAGCTCTTGTTTCCATAGTTACTAAGCCAGGTAGATAAGGAAGTGATCTCCTTGTTACTTGCTTGTTTGTTTTTGTGTTGCTGGGAATAAACCCAGGACCCCAAGTGTGCGAGGCAAGATTTGTGTTTCTGAGCCACACCCAGATCTTCACTGGAGGATTCTAGGCAGGAGCTTCACCACTGAGCCACACTTCAACCTATCCCCCTCACCCCCCCTCCACCCCACCCTGCGCCCTTATGTACCTTGTAGCCTGAGATTCTCTATTATTCCCCCAAAGCTAGGATTATACAGTAAAATCGTGTGGGACAGATCTTAGGATGGCACTGTATGTGAGGGGGAAAGCTGGAGAAAGTTTCGAGAGGAGAATACAAACAAGCCGCCTGGATGTTTTTAAGTCAGTTCTCACCAAGATCCTTCGTCTTTTAGCTTTGATCCCCAGGACAATGGCACTGGTGTGATTCAACCATAAGCCTCAAAGTACTCCCCAGGCCAATTGCACACGACTGGGAGATTTCCTCCTGATTTGACTGTCTGTATTCTCCACTTCTCTCCCCATTAACAAGATGTACAGTAGAAGGGCAGCTGGCCAAGGACAGTTACCTTCATCTTGAGTTATCAGTTGATAACAAATGATAGTTCCTACTATGTTTTTTTGTGGGGNGTAGTGGTCTTTTTTTGCTTTTTGAGACATAATTTCTGTATGTAACACTACCTAGGCTGGAACTCACTATGTAGGACTTGTAGCTCGGGCTGGCCTTAAACTCCATAATTCAGGGAGGGTTTTCCTTCCCCAGTTAAGTCTCTCTGGGAATAGTCTCATAGACATGCCTGGAGGTGTGTCTCCTAGGTAATTCCAAATCCTATCAGGTGACGATGAGCTTTACCATCTCAGGGGTGACCCAAGGCCTCCTTCCTTCTAGATCAGCATTCACNACAGAAACAGTGGTGGAAAACCTTCCCCAGAACCCCTTTACCTCTCTTCTTCCAACAAGAGTAGAAGTAGCAGCGCCCAGTGGCAGCAGGCAAGTTAATCCNCCTGGTCTCCCTGCTATGTGAAGAGAGTGTGGTCTGTGAAGGAAGCAGGCTTTGCTCACTGTGCTCCTCAGAGGGTTGCCCTGGCCTAGTTCCCTTTTGTTCCTACCATTTCCCATGATTTTTCAAAGTACAGTTCTTGCTAAGTGCTGGGTGTATGTAATATCTCACTNGGGGTGAGTGAGCCAGCCCATGGACATGTGAGCAGTTTNGNTCCCATAGCCCCAGATTGTTTGACACTTGTAAAGACCTCGTGAGATCTGTCACTTTCTTGTGGCACTGTTGGCTTTGGGTGGACAGTTGATTCTCTCAAAGGGACTGTGACCAAGATCCTGTGCTATGTAACCATTCAACATTTATTAAGAACCTACTATGTGGGACTAAAGAGATGTCTCAGCAGTTAAGAACACTTGTTGCTCTTTCAAAGGACCTGAGTTTGAATCCCAGCACCCACAAGTGA
Source organism: Neotoma lepida (assembly GCA_001675575.1). Taxonomy (NCBI): domain Eukaryota; kingdom Metazoa; phylum Chordata; class Mammalia; order Rodentia; family Cricetidae; genus Neotoma; species Neotoma lepida. The sequence continues at coordinate 630,450 of LZPO01007958.1, forward strand.
CTCACAACTGCTTGTAACTCTAGTTCCAAGGAATCTGATATCCTCTTCTGGCCTCCATGGGCA
>LZPO01007958.1:645859-668456 GCA_001675575.1 Neotoma lepida
AAGAGAGCTACTTCCTGTATACTTAAGCCTTATATACCTTTCTGTGCCCTGCCATCTTACTTCCTCTCTCCACCCAGCTACATCACTTCCTGTCTGTCTGTACAGACCTCCAGACCTCTATGGTTAACTAGTGCTGGGATTAAAGGTGTGTGCCACCACGCCTGGCTCTGTTCCCANTGTGGCCTTGAACTCACAGAGATCAGGATGAATCTCTGCCTCTCAAGTGCTAGGATTAAAGGTGTGTACTGCCACTGCCTGATCTCTGTGTTTAATATANTGGCTGGCTTTATCCTCTGATCCCCAGGCAAGCTTTATTTGTTAGAGCACAAATAAAATATCACCACAGTTACTTCTTGTTTTCATGTAGGAGAGTGAAAACATGTTGCTTGTCTTTCTGAATTCACATAACATGGTGTCTTCTGTTCTCCTTCATTTGGCCGCAAAGAACAGGATTCCATTTTCCTCTGTGTGCACAGCGCTCCATTGTTCATATACTGTGTCCCCTCTGGACCTATCTGTTGATGGGTTCCTCAGCTGATTTCTGGCTCAGCTGGTGTGACCATGTGCTTTAAATGGGCATTTNGGAAGTCTCTTTGACTTTGTTTCTCTGGATATACATCCAGAAGTAGGGTAGCCGGATCTCATGTTACTGTAGTTTCCTGAAGAATTTCCGTACTGTTTTCCACAGTAGCTATTAGCAAGGGCTCCCATGACTGTGTGGCTCCCTCTTTCTCCACAGCCTCCCCAGCATTTTGTTATTTGTCCTCTCGATTACAGCTATTCTAACCGGGGTGAGTTGGAATCTTGTTGTCCTTGGAATTTGCATTTCCCCCATGGCTAAGAATACTGATCACTGTGTTATGTATTTCTTGGCCATTTGTATTTCTTCTTTTGGATGGTGTCTTAGTTAGGGTCACTATTGCTGTGATGAAACACCAGGACCAAAAAGTAACTTGGGGAGGAAAGGGTTCATTTGGCTTACACTTCCTCATTTTAGACCATCATTGAAAGAAGTCAGGACAGAAACTCAAACAGGGCAGGATGCTGGAGGCAGGAGCTGATGCAGAGGCCNTGGAGGGGTACTGGAGGGGTGCTGCTTACTGGCTTGCTCCCCATGGCTTGCTTAGCTTGCTTTCTTATAGAACCCAGGACTACCAGCCCAGGGAGGGCACTACCCACAAGGAGCTGGGCTCCCTTCAGTCAATCACCATTTTTTCAAAAATGCCTAACAAACCTGTCTACAGCCCAATCTTATGGAAGCATTGTCTTAATTGAGGTTCCCGCCTCTCAGATGACTTTAGCTTGTGTCAAGTTGACACAAAACTATCCAGCACATGTGGAGACTCTTTGGACTGATTTCTATTTTGTTAAGTTTGTACGTTCTTTATATATGCTGGATATTAACCTTTTGTCAGACAAGTCACCAACAATAGTCTCCCCTAGCTTCTGTGTTATGTTTTTCTTTTGTTGACTGTTCCCTATGTTGTGGACTAGATTTTGAGCCCAGAGGTCCCATCTAGGAAAAGATTGCCTGTCCCCATCTGAGGTACCTGCTCTGTCTCCTTTTAGTAGCTGTGGAAGTCTGAGTCCTGCACTGAGGTCTTCATACATGTTTCTGTTGACTTCTGTGCCGGGTGAGAGACAGGGCTTGAGTTTCATTCAGTTCTGCATGTGGATGTCCAGTTTCCCCAGCACTGTTTGTTGATGAAGCTGTTGTTTCCACACCAGCGTTGAGAATCAGCTGGCTTCAGACATGTGGCTTTCCTTCTGGATTCCTCCTCGTGTTCTGTTGGCCTGGGTGTGCATTCTTGTGCCATTACTATGCTGGTTTTGGCTCAGTGCTATATTTTGAGGTCAGACATCTCCAGCTTTGCTCTTTGGGCCCCTTTGTGCTTCCATGAGAATTTTAGGTATTTTTTCCAGCTCTGTTGAGGATGTCATTGGTATTCTGATGGGGACTGTGTNGAATCTGTAGACTGCATTGAGTTGAGCCAAAAGAACAAAGCTGGAGCTATTCTGATTTGGGGTTTGTTTGGTTCTTGCTTTTCTAAGATGAATCATTAAGTTGTGTATTTGACTTCTGTCTTCTTGACCTTATTATTTTTATGTAAGCACTCATTGCTATAAACTTCCTTCTCAGTACTTTTTGCTCTATGCCAAAGATTTTGGCCCATTATATATTTTTTTAATTTTTAAAGAATTCTTAAGTTAGCATAGATGGTACCAGGTGTCATCGTGACATCTTTACCCGTGTATACATTATACATTGGTTGTTCCCATCTGCTCNTCTTCTCCTCATGCCCCTCCCCATCCTAGGTTCCTTCCTTCTTGTCAGTCCTCTTCTGCTCCCTTATCATAGGTATTTCCATTTCTGTCTGTTTCAAGAACATCTTAAATTCCCCTTGGAATGAAAGCGCACTGTCCTGCCTCAATGCAGACACACAGTATTTAGTTCTTCTTATTGGCTCATCCCATTGTGACCAGCAAAGATACAGGATATGATTGAATTCTACATGAATTTGTTAAGACTTGTTTTGTGGCCCAACACACAGTCTATTTAAGCGACAATTCCATGTGCAATGAAGAGATGAAGAGATGTAAATGGCACGGAGGTTCAGAGGATGAGCTCTGGAGCCAGCCTGTCTACACTTGGTCCTCAGCTCCACCCTGAATGTGCTGTGACTGTAGCCCCTGCCTGTTTCCAAAGACAAACAGAGACTATTAGAGCACCTCACAAAACTGTTAAGGATGTTAGATGACTTATACATTCACAGCCGTGAGACCATCTGAGCCGTTGAGCATGTGGCTCAACCTCTTCATCTCTATCCTGCTATAACTGTAACCTTGGGACAACCTGCAGCATTTTCTGTTAAACTTTTTTTTTTTTAAAGAGTTACTGTTGGAGACCAACAAGATGATGTGGTGGGTAAAGGCATTTGTGGCACAGGCCCAGGGGTCTGAGTTTAATTCCGCATAAAGATGGAGAGAAAGAACCAACTTCTCAGAGTTGTCCTCTGAGCTCCACATGCAGGCTAACTGCACATGCGCCCACACACATATCATACACATGATAATAGTAATAATGAAATCTATTGTCCTGTCAGTCCTCCTGAATACTGCAATTTAAAACAATGGCTGTTCTGGTCTTCTACAAGTTCAATCACAACAGAAGGTTTTAAATAATTTGTATTAGGTTTTTCTCTGCTTTTTAACATTTACGTCACTTTTTCTAGGCGTGTGCGATGTGTGCACCACCCATCTTCTCAGCCCATGTGATAGTTCATTGTTTTCCTAAACTTTTCCAGTATTTGAGCATATGATTTTTGTCTCATTTTTTTTTCATTCTGATAGACTGGTTTGACAAGCTGTTTCATGGGAATTCATTGCTTAGAATTTTTCTGAAGAGTCAAGGTTTTGAGTCTTTTCTTTTTAACTTTTATTGTGTTTCCAAATGCTCATCAAATATTTCTGTGGTCCTACTATGACCATATGTGTCTATTAATCATCATCACAACCAACAGTAAGAAATTTTCTTCATAATAGACAGACATGGTGGTGCAGGTCTGTAACTACTTGGGAGGCTGAGGCAATAGTATTCAGGACTTAGGGGATAGCCTGGTATAAATAAGGAGCTGGGGGCTAGCATGGGCTACAGGATGAATTTGTCTCAAAAAACAAAAAAAAAAAAAAGAGGAGGAAGGAAAGAGGAAATCGTGGTGGTAACATTGGTGGTAACATTCATGTTCTAAGCTTATTTCTGTGGTTTTTCATTAGACCATAGAAAATTCTACACTGTCCATTGCACTGGATACTTGAGAAGCTGGCCTCCGAATGTTGTTGGCATGGAGAAAGAGAGGGATGATGAGAAAGACAGTGGTCCTCTTACCTGCCTTGTAGCCATGGGACGGTTACATCCATATGCCATCCCTCAGAAGAGCGGCAAGATCAAAGTGAGGCCAACTGAGTTCATAACCCGCTTTGCACTGAACGGAAAATTTGTCTACGTTGATCAAAGGTAAGCACTCCTACTGTGGTCGTTAGAAGCCGCTGGGGCAGTTGAGATTGTTCAAGGTGTGGCTCAGTAGCTCTANGGGATTTTTCTTCTAATTAGGGCTTGAGAATAGGAAGTTTAGTTTAAGTCACCTAAGGATATGGTTGTGTTGGTGATTTTGGTCAAGCTGGAGGACAAACTTGGAAAAGTACTTCTTAGCAGTGGTGCTGAGTCTGGACCTGCCTCATGGCCACAGTGTTGGTGGGACCTTTGCAAGGGCATCAGCTGGACTTCAGGGGCCTCACCTGGGTGGCCTGTTTTGCAGCTCTGGTCTGTGGCTGGGGANGACCAGGGCAGCCCATAGGAGCCCAGTGGTCCACATGACTAGCTCTTCCCCCAGGCTGCTGCCATGAAGTCCCACCTGTGCTGGATTTGCAGCATTCTGGTAGCCATCACCTTCAGCAAGTGTAATGTTTATTTTCTGTTTCAAAACCAGGGCAACAGCAATTTTAGGATACCTGCCTCAGGAACTTTTGGGAACTTCATGTTATGAGTATTTTCACCAGGATGACCATAGTAATTTGACTGACAAGCACAAAGCAGGTGGGTAACTCATTGGGTGAGGTGTTCTGAGGGTAACTTAAAGTGACAACTTCAGCCAGGTGTGATGTCATTTTCAAAATCTCAGCACTTGGGAGGTGGAAGTAGAAGGAGCAGGAGTTGCAGGAGAGCCTGGGCTACATAGAAAAACCCTGTCTAAATAAAGAAATAAACAAATGATTATAGCATCAACTCTCAACTTCTGTTCCTTATTAAATCCCAAACTGGAATTGATTCTCAAGGTGCTAGTTTTTGGTTTGGTGTTTGCTTCTGGTCTGAGATTCAATATGGGTCCCTGGCTGGCCTGGAACCAGCAGCTACCTTCTCCTCAGCCTCCTGAGTGCTGGGATTCAAGGCAGAGGCCACCACACCCAGCTTGAAGGNTTTTGATTTTAAAGGCCACTCTGTTGATCGTGTCTTTTTCTTGTGAAGTTCTGCAGAGTAAGGAGAAAATACTTACAGACTCGTACAAATTCAGAGTGAAGGATGGCTCCTTTGTAACCCTGAGAAGCCAGTGGTTCAGCTTCACTAACCCTTGGACCAAAGAGATGGAGTACATCGTATCTGTCAACACACTAGTCTTGTGAGTTGTGCTCTGTCTTCTTAAGACCTTTGGACTAATTTCAGATGAGTATCTCTGCTTTTGCCAAGAAGCCATTAAAACTGCACGGTCCTCTGGCCGTATGGATGCCCAGTCTGGGGATGATGCCCAGTCTGGGGATGGATGCCCAGTCTGGGGATGATGCCAGGAGCCAGCACAGGTGCGAGAACCCTTGTGGGCTTCTCCCATGTCCATCCCCAGAGCATGTCATTCCCAGAGCATGCAACGCCTGGGACAATGTAAAGTCATGTAAATGGTTGTTGTACCAGATAATTTAGGAATAATGACAAGAAAAAAGCCTCTATGTGTTTGGGAAAGATGCAGGCTTTTCCCCTGAAATATTTTTGGTCCACAGTTGGTGACTCCACAGGACAAAACCCGAGTCTGTGGTGGCCAGTGGTGTCTGAGAATTCCCTTTACTCTTCACTGATGTACGTTGCTCAAGTGAAGCTNAAAGTTTGCCCTTTGTAATCTACCGCTTTGTGCTTGGTGTAATGTCTAGTGGTAAAGATAGGGAGGTGGAGGCAGGGGGATGAGAAACTCCAAGTCGTTCTTGGCTATGTAGGGAGTTTGAGGCCAGACTAGACTACATGAGACCTTGTCTCAAAGCAACAACAAACAGAAGAAGAAGAAAAAGAAGCAGCAGCATTGCTAATTTTAATTTTGGGTACAGCTCAGTGGTAGAGTACTTGACTAACATGTACACAACCCTTGGTTCAGTCTCCCCAGCATTGGTGGGGAGACAGGGGAGGCTGGGCACACATGTTTAATCCCAGTACTAAGGAAGCGGTGGCAGGCAGATCTCTGAGTTTGAGGTCCACCTGGTCTATATAGCATGAACAGGAAAGTCAGGACTACATAGAGAGACCCTGTCTTGAAACAAAAACAAAACAAAAAAGAAAGATGTGTTTTCTATACCTGTATGCCACATGGAACTGTGGCCAGTACAACCACAGACTGAGCAGAAATCTGGCCTGTGTCTTCAAGGGAAGCACCTACCTCTAGCTAGCTCAGCCCGGCCTGAGCTTGTTGCTTTGCTAAGTTTGTAAGTGAGTGTAAGGTTCCGTCACTGTGGTGGGATATTTTGATCACATTCTGACACTCCCAAGACTGTCAATAAAGTTTACTTTGAATCAGAGGGTGGAGCTGGCTACTAGCTGACCAGAATCAGCCATAGAGGTTTTGGAGGACTGAGGACAGGTAGATACAGGAAGTAGTAGGGAGGGGCTGAGGGAAAGGCTTGGCCCTTTTGGATGGGGGAAGAAGAGAGAGGAGATCACTCTCTGTTTCTCTGATCAATCAGGTTTTTACCTCAATATCTGATTCCAGAGTTTTTATTGATAAAGAATAATTATATAAACGCTTCATGTCACACCAGTTACGTTTGCTTGTCTGTAACATGTCGTTTAANCAGCACTAGGAGGCGAGTATGCCTGTGTTCCCTGTCAGCCATCCTGACACAGCTGTGGACCTGAGCACTAGATGGGAACCAAGCATTGTCACTGTGAGAATGAGACCACCGGCCAGTGGGGCATTTGGCACAGATCACAATCTTATCTGATGGTGTGAACAATAAGATACAAATGAGTGGGAACTGGCAGGTCACACACATGGAGCCAGGGCAGATGCACAGGTTTCCCTCCCCTCAGGGAACGTCACCTGTGCTGTTTTTGACTTCCAGGGGGCGCAGTGAGACCGGGGCACCATCCATGCTTCACGGTAGCGGCAGCCAGTCCTCAGAAGGTAAGCTGGAGTCTCAGACGGGGTGTATGTAACTCAGATCATCCTCCGCTATATATCCTATGAAGATGTGTTCTTCCGTCTAAGAGAGGAGAAGACTTCCGGGGAGGTTAGACAACATTTCGACTAGACAGACAACTCGTGCTTGGTTACAGAAGGAGGCTGAGGCAGGAGAGGTGACTCGGTGAGTCCAGGCACTTGTCATGCAAAGGTAGTGACCTGAGTTCAACCCTGAAAACACACATAAAGGTGGAGACGAGGATAGATACCACAGTGTCGTCTGAACTCTACCACCACACATAGGCATCATATATGTACATGTTGTATACACATACATACACACATGCACCACCATACACATGCACGTCAAACACATACATTATGCACATGTACACACACATCACACGNACATTATACATATGTACACACACATCATATACACATACATTTATACATATATACATCATACATACATTTAAACACATATACACATACACACATACATATACATCACACATGCACACACATATAATACATGTACATAATACACATATTATAAACACTTATACACACGTGTCATACACATACATGCATACACACATGTATACACACATATACACACACACAAACAAAAAACCAAGGGNCTGTGAGATGGCTCAGCAGGTAAAGGTTCTTGCCTCCAAACCTAACAACCTGAGTTCAATTCTCAGGACCAACAAGGTAGATGAGAACAGACTCCCACACATGGTCCTCTGCCTCCAAGTGTATGCTGTAACACGCGTGCAGCAACATACATCATTACACACACAATAATAAGTAAGAGACTATGTTCAGAGGGCACATGGGTCCCACAGGAAACTTTCAGGGACTCCTGCTATTCTCTTGAGGTGTCACAGCAGTGGCTCACACCTCTACTAGTATAGCATGGTACCACATGTAAGTAGCTCACATGAATGTTTTCCCGCTGGACGGAGTTCCTCATGAGCAGGACTGGCTTTTTCGCATGGTCACCCTGCAGCCAGCATTCCTTCTTGTCCACTGTGTTCATTACAATCACTAGACAAATGAGAGGCAACATGAAGAGTGTGTTTTTGCATCTCTCTTTATTAACCACAGGGATGTGCTCATGTGTTTGATNCAAAATATTTTTTTTAAGTATCTGGATACGGTGGTGACATGTGCATGTAATCCCAGCACTTGGGATTACAGCAGCAGGGTCAGAAAGGTTAGGAGTAATCTTCCTCAGCTACTTGAGACCTTATTTAAAAAACAAAACCAAAAACACCAGGAGGCAGAGGCAGGCAGATCACTGAGTTCAAGAACATCCTGGTCTACAGAGTGAGTTCCAGGACAGCCAGGGCTGCACAGAGAAATCATATTTCAAAACAAAAACAAAAACAAAAACAAAAAGTAAAAATGAACAAACCGACCAAGCACCTGGGGCTAGAGCGATGGCTCCATAGTTAGAACATGGCTGCTGCTGTGGAGGACCTGAGTTTGGTTCTCAGCACCCACACGGTGCCTCACAACTGCCTAATCCTGGCCCTCACAGGCTCTGTATGCTTTTGATGCACCTACATACATGCAAGCAAACACTCATACACGTGAAACAAAAAACAACAGCACAAAAGGAACTATGAGCTATAAAGTGGCATTGCCTGGCTCTGCTGTAAAGGGAAAAGACCATGCTGAAGGTCATGGGTGGTGGCTGTGCCCGCGGTGCAACTCACAGTGTCTCTAGCACTGGGAATTATGTAATGAAAGGTCAGATGTTTTTGGCATTTTAAGGTGTGGCTCATCCATTCTTTTCAGGAGAAACTAGGAAATTATTTAAATAGAAAGAAAGCCTCAACTAGGACTGTGGGCTCTTTAACATCCCAACTGAGTAGTTTTCTCCTGTGCTGTTGCCTAGACTCATTCAGACAGCCCTGCATCAGTGTGCCTGGCATGTCCACGGGGACCGTACTTGGTGCTGGGAGTATTGGAACAGAGATTGCAAACGAGGTTCTGAGTTTACAGAGGTAAAGTTTTATCACTGCAAATATTCTCAGATAAATGGCTGTCTTAGTTACAAACGAGTACACAGATCAGTTGTTTTCCTGTGTGTGTATGTGTATGTGTGATGAATGGAACCCAGGCATAAGTGTGTGTGTGTGTGTGTGTGTGTGTGTGTGTGTGTGTGTGTGTGTGTAAACATTCAGGAGGGTGAGGCATGTGCATATGAGTGCCATACCTACAGGGTTCAGAGGCATCAGATCCCCTGGAACTGGAGTTACAAGCAGTTGGGAGCCACTCAGATAAGGACTTTTATAATCTTAATTTGACAAGTTATTTTTAAACATTGCACCAAATACAGAATTCAGGAAAAAAGAATTGATAAAATTTAATTGCATAAAAGTTCAAAATTGAAGCATAAACTATACCATTACAATAAAGTTAAAAGCATAAACTAGAAAATGTGTATATTTTGTATAATAAAACAGATTATCTTTAACTTACAAAGAATTTTATACCATAAATATATTAAAATATATAAATTTTATATAGTTATATGTTAAACTTCATGTATAACATCAAGAAGAGTTATTCAATAGTTTTGTAGGTGGCTGGAGAGATGGCTCAGCAGTTAAGAGTACTTATTGTTCTCGTAAGAAAACCCATGTTCAGTTCCCAGCACCCACACATAATGGCTCACAATGGTCTGTAACTCCAGTTCTAGAAGATCCAGCTCCCTCTTCTGGCTGCTGAGGGCACTGCACACATGTGGTACACATACATGCATGCAGGCAAACACTCATAACCATAAAATTAAAATAAATAAAACAATTTCTTAGAATAGCCAAATTGTATGGTGGACATGAAGGGAAAAATGTAAGAGAAATAGCCAAGAAACTTTAAAATTGTTCATTTCTACTCATATTTAAATATATGCACATATAATTAAGCAATGGGTTAGGTACTTTTTCACTTAGATTATCAAGATTTGAAAGTTTGATAATCGCCTATATTGTGGAGAGTGTGAAAAGAAACAGATCCCCAATTCTTTAGAAAATATAAATTAGTGAAATAACTTTGGATGGAAATTAGACAAGATGCATCAAAAATAGAAGGATAAACCAGGNGTGGTTGCGCACTCAGGCCAGATGAGCCTGTGCTGCATTCAGAGACCTTATCTTTAAAACAAAATGTATTTAGGTGGGGCATAATGGTACAAGCCTTTAATCCCAGCACTTGAAAAATAGCGGCAAGAGGAGCTGTATGAGTTCAAAGACAGCTTGGTCTACATAGTGAGTTTAGGCTAGCCAGTGCTACGGAGTGAGACCTCATCTAAAAAAAAGTATATTTAATGTGAGGCTCACACCAAGTTGTCTTAGCTAACTGAAGGAGACTAAGACTGTTGATGGCTGAGCTGCTGAAGAGGGCCTTACACAGCTAAGACATTCCCTCTGATGCGTCCATACAGTGTATGGCGGGGCAGGAGTGATGGCTCAGCAGTTAACAGGGCCCAAGTTCAGTTCCCAGCATTAACATGGCAGCTTACAGCCATTTATACCTCCAGTCCTGGGGTATCTGATGCCCTCTTCTGGGCTCCAAAAGCACCAGGCATGCACANGGTGCACAGACATACATCCAGGGAATCACTCATACCCATTAATGTATATGGCATATAGAAAAAGGGACAGAAATGGAGAAATAGAAAAAAAAAGCAGTACACGTGAGCCCACACCTTGCTTGTTTGGCATCTTAGCCTCAATGGCAAGTTCTCTATTGCCTTCTGTTGAAGGTTTGCCACCAGGGATCCTAGATAATAGTGGATCTGCTTGTGTGTCTTACTTTAAAAAAAAATTACATCTTGTTTACTTATTTTGTGTTATGTGCATGTGTATGGGGAGTGCATGTGTGTGGGTGGTGCATGCCACAGCATGTGTCAGGGTCAGAGGATTACTTGTGGAAGTCAGTTCTCCTGTGGGTCCCAGGGATCAAACTCAAGTCGTCAGGCTTGATCCAGGGGAGCCTTTACCCACTTAGCCATCTCACTTGCCTACATTTCACCTTTTAAGCTTAATAAAATGCACATAACAGCATTTGCTATCTTAAAATACACAGGGGCTGGAAATGTGGCTTGGTGGTTAAGAATACTTGGTGGTGGTCCGGAGGACCTGAATTTCATTTTCACCACTCACCCGAGGCAGCTCACATGCATCTGTAACTCCAGCTCCAGGAAATCTGATGCCCTCTTGTGGCCTCTGTAGGCACTGGCACACACATGTGCGCGCGCGCGCACACACACACACACACACACACACACACACACACACACATACATAGAAACAAACTTTTAAAATGCACAGCTCAGCAGCACTCAGTCATTGTGGTGCAGCCAACACCACGTACTCCTGAGGCTTCTTCATTTAATCGTCTCACTCCCCAGCCTGCTCCCCAACAGCCACAGCCACAGCCACAGCCACAGCCACAGCCACCTCCTATTTCCTATTTACTTGCCTGTCTTCAGCACTCTGGAGTCAAAAATATGCCCTGGCACCTAACAAGTCAGCCTGGTTGTGAAGACTTAGGTGTCTGGTCTGGAGTTCCTTGCTGTAGTTTATCTGTCGTCACTTGTGATGCATTCAGAGGAGAAAAATTCCTTCTGAAATCCTGTCGGAGGGATAAACATCTCTTGTCTCCCCTCTTAGGTTACACTCTTCATCCCCAGAGGATTCAGATCCTTCAGAAATAGTGAGAGACAGCCACGGTATAAACCGCAGGAACGCCAGTGTGCCTGTGAGTGAAGTAAATGTTCATTGTTCATGGCTTCCTTTGAGAAAGAGGCCATTCTATAAAATAAATGAACCTTTCTGCTGAGTTGGTGGCCTGAAGGGGCAGTACAGGTCAGTGGTGACAGGAGCCATGGATAGAAGAACACAGAAGGAAGAGCTCCAGGATGTGACTTGGATACCTAGTCTTTAGAACNTTGGGTTCAACATTTGAACTCTGCCTCAGTTTCCTGACTTGTGAGGCAGGTATGATAATAACATCCCCTGGATGAATATGAGAATTAGGTGGTAGAATATAAACCAAAAACACTTTGTGAGACAGGGTCCCATGTAGCCCAGACTGACCCCAAACTCATGTAGCTGATGTTGACCTTGAACTCCTGATTTTCCTGCCTCCACCTCCCAAGTGCTAGGATTTCAGGTATACACCACCATACCAGATAAAGCCAAAAACTCTTCAAATGGTGGTTGCCACACCTACTAAGTACTCAGTAGGTGGTAGCTGTTTTGATTGTCNCAGATTCTAACTCGGTGACTTATGAACACTCAAGTAGATTGAAAGAGATTTCAATAAGATAAGCCATGAAATAAGTGCTGGAGCCTACGTGGTTACACTGACATACTCCAGCCAAAGGAAATACAGGTTGCACTTGTCACAATCACAGCATGGGCTGGTGGTGCACACTTGTCATCCAGCAACTCTCAAGTNACTTCAAAGCTAGCTCAGGCAACTTAGTGAGACCTTATCTCATAATAAAAACATTTAAAAATTTAAAAATTGAAGGGATGGATATATAGCTTAGTGGTAGAGCTCTTTCCTAGCATATGGGAAGACCTGGGTTTGATTCCTATAATTGGGGACGCTAAACCTCATGCTATCTGGAAGTCTGAAATACATTATAATCCTAGTGTGGTATAGACCAAAGTTGTGAGGTGGGGAGTCAGCTCTGTGCTCTGATAATACAGAGGAAGACGATGTGTGTCCAGGGGGAGCAAGGGCCCAAAAGTACAAACATCACATGATACTTGTATGAAAATATAAGTGGTCTTCCTATTTATTTATTTATTCATTTATTCACACATTTGGCAAATAAAGTGATCTCATAGAAATGGACATGTAAGTCCATTTATAAATGACTTACATGTAATTTCATGTCTTCCAGTCTCTGCATGTGTATAGCCACGCACACATGCACACACACACATGCACACTCATATGTCACATAAAAGGATCTCAGCTTTGCAGTAGGTGCCTTGGTTTGGAATCTGGTGGCGGTAGGGAACGGCTCCTGGCTCTTTAAGCTTCAGACATGGAAGATGCATGCAGTGTAGGATATGCAGCACAGGGTGGGTTCTCATGAACTGGATGGAGGTTCTGGTGCTGGCCCACTCTGAAACCACTCAGTGGTTCTGGTGCTGGCCCACTCTGAAACCACCCAGTGGTTCTGGTGCCAGCCCACTCTGAAACCACCCAGTGGTTCTGGTGCCAGCCCACTCTGAAACCACCCAGTGGCTCTCACTGTGCCCAAGGCTTGCTGACCGCTCCTGTCCTGTCTTTTCAGGTGTCTACGAAGGAGTGCTTCTTACCGAGTCCTGAAACAGGTGGCCTGGAGGCTGCCAGGCAACACCAGAGCATTGAAGCTGCTCACAGTCACGGGCCACTCCTCAGTAAGTTGTCCCTGTCACCGGCCACCACGTGAACTTTCCAAAGTCCCCTTTTTTGTCACTGTATTCTTATGCACAGGAGATGTTTGAAGAAGCAAACGGTTTTTAAAATAATATTTTTCCCCCAGGCGTGGTGGCATGTACCTGTAATCCCAAAACATAGGAGGTTGAGGGAGGGAATTACTATGAATTCAAGGCCATCTTGAGTTACATAGTGAATACTAGGCCAGCCAGAGCTGCATAGAAAGAAAGCCACCCCCCCGAAATATCCCCAAGATTCCTCCATTCAGAATCCTAATACAGTAATTAATCAGCAGGTATTATTTTTTAAGATTCATTTTTATTTTATGTGTATGCGTTTTGCTTTGCATGCATGTCCGTGTCCGAAAGGCATTCAGTCCCTTCAGAAAGTGTGTTGTAACTGGAGTTACAGGTTGTGAGCTGCCATGTGGGTGCTGGGAATCAGACCTGGGTCCTCTGCAAGAGCAGCCAATGCTCTCAACCACTGAGCCACCTCTCCAGCTCCAATCTGCTAATCTTGATATTAGGATGTATATCATTCACCAAACCTATCATGAAGGATTCAGTCATCAGTTGAGCTAGTTTTGGCCTTTGCTGAATACACATAATTCAAATAAAAACTTAAAAGTATTTCCATCTAGGAAAAAAAAGACCATTCTCAAGAGTTATCAAGAAAAACTTGTTCTAAAAAATAAAATAAAAGGGTAGGCGGCCATGGAGAGATGGCTCAATGATTAAGAGCACTTATTGCTCTTGCAGCTCTATTCCCAGCACCTACATGGTGGCTCATAACCATCTGTAACTCCAGTTCCAGGGGAATCGAACCTTGTTTCTGGACTCCTTAGTCACCACANATACACATATATACATGCAGGCAAAACACTCAAACATATAAAATAAAAATCTTAAAGATTTTTTTAAAGTGTAAGATTCAATCACTCACTTTAAGATGTTTATGCAAAATCCAAATCATGCAAATACAGCAGCTCAGGTTCACACCTCCTGATAGCACTGTTGTCCCAAATGCAGTAGCTTGGGTTCACACCTCCTGATGACACTGCTGTCCCAAATGCAGTAGCTCAGGTTCACACCTCCTGATAGCACTGCTGTCCAAATGCAGTAACCTGGCTTCACACCTCCTGATGGCACTGCTGTCCCAATGCAGTAACCTGGCTTCACACCTCCTGATGGCACGCTTCCCACTTATCTCAGGTTCTGCTGACTTTGAAAACACCCAGAATACTTGGATTACTCCTTACTGTATTTTAACCTTTATTGTCCAGAACCTGTTGTATCTTGAATTTAAATCTCACCTCCAGCTGCATCCTCACTTCCTTTTCAATCCCTGGTTTCTCACATGAAAATTTCAGCATTTTGGCATTTGATGCTTTCTCCCCAGCTTCACATTTTAGCATTAAACAAGCAGAACTTTTTGTTCATGGTATAGGTGAATCAAATACCTATTGGGCTCCTGGAGGCACAGCCTCTAACTCCCAACAGCCTGGGAGTCTGTGCCCTTCACCCATCAGTGTGATTTTCTACTATGAAATGCACAAGACCAGCTCATTTAGAAATATGTCAGGGCACTGGAAAGATGGCTCAGTGGTCAAGAGCACTGGCTGCTCTTGCAGAGGACCCAAGTTCAATTCCCAGCAACCACATAGCAGTTCCTGGTACTACATGTATATGATGCATGGACATACATGTGGGCAAAACACCCATACACATAAAATAAAATAATATAAAAATATATCCAGCTTTGCAATTTAAGACATGTACTTCACCTTCCATAACTGCATCTTGTGTCTGGCTTTATCTTTTTTTTTTTAAAGATAGGTGTTCTAATTTCCTTCCTGTCACAGTGGTAAGACACCCTGACAAAAATTGGCTTAGGGAAAGGGTTTATTTTGGCTCACAGTTCCAGGTCACAGTTCATCACTGAAGGGATGTCAAGGCAAGAACGTGAAGCTGTTAGTCCAACCCACAGTCAAGAGCAGAGAGCAATAGCTGCATGCTTCCTTGCTCAGCTTGCTTTTTCATGCTTACACAATTTAGGGCCCAGTCCATGGAACGGTCTCACCTGCAGTCAGCGTGGCTCCTTAAAAAAAAATTCCTCACAGGCCTTCCCCCAGGTCCAGACAGTCCCTCATCGAGACTCTTCCCAGGTTACGGATTGTAGCAAGTTGACAAATAAAGCTAAGTGTCACCCAGCCCTCTTGTTGGGCTCAAATATGTGTGTAGCTAAGGTTCACCTTGAACTTCTGGTCCTCCTGCCTAGTGCTGGGATTACAGGTGTGCACCACCACACCTGATTTATACAGTGCTGGACATCACACCCAGGGCTTCACGTACACAGACACTTCGCCAACAGAACCTCAGCCCTGCCATTGGTTTGCTATTCTTGACTACAGTTATGATTTATATTTATTTTACATGTATGAGAGATTTGCCTCATGTGTGTCTGTGCACATGCATGTTCAGTGCCCACNGAGGCCAGAGAGGTTCCTGGATCCCCTGGAACTGGAGTTACAAATGTTTGTGAGCCTCCATNTGGAGGCTCTGCTGTGATCTTAACCTCTGAGCCATCTCTTTAGGCTCCGCCCACAGTTATTTTAACACATGACTTCCTTCATAGCTTCCCTGTACTTTGTTCTAACTTACAGGTGATGGTGCCCAACTGGATTTCGATGCATTGTGTGACAATGATGATGCAGCCATGGCTGCATTCATGAATTACCTCGAAGCGGAGGCAGGTCTGGGCGAGCCTGGGGACTTCAGCGACATCCCGTGGACACTCTAGCATTTGAACTAAATGAGACTTGGAGTTAAAGTGAGATCATTTCAGAGTGTTCCATTTACAAAACACTCTATTCTTCAACACTGTATCGATACTTTCTATCTTTGTTAATAGTCTACCGATTTTTATACATCTGTACCTTACTCTCATAGGGCTGTGGGAGAGTGAGACGTTTTCCTCCACATTGAAACAGTCCAGTTTATCAAACTCTCTTTACTCAGTGAGCCAGCCTGGGGTCAGGCTGCCATATTTTTGCTAAAATGTTCTGACCAAAAAATGCTGCCAACCATATTGTTTGGGCTTTGCTTCTGTTTTTTGTATAATTTTGTCTTTTGAGTTTGGGAATTTTAATATGCTGCATTTTCCTTGTCTGTGGCCTAAGAGACTGATAATGTAGGCTTGCATGCTGTGGCATAGCCCAACACCTTGGGCCTTTCCTTAATTGATGAGTGAGCTTGGTGCTTCTGGGATGTGGTNAGTACTTGAACATTTAAAGGGGCAGTACAGCTTATGGTCATCCTGGTGATGGATGGGCACTGTACATTCAGCCTCTGTAAAACTTGGCAAGATTTGCTAGGATGTTGAGGCTCTCACTTGAGCACTTTACAANGGACTCNAAGGGAGAGGACTTCTTAAAACACAGAAAAGGCCAAAGTTCCAGCTTTGTTTACAGAAGAGGGTATACCCTGAGCCCTTGATCTTGGCAGTGAATCTTTGCAAGAAGATATTTAACCACTAAGGATTTTCACTGTAACTGCCTTGCTAGTTTCCACTGTTGAAGCTGTGATAGATTTGGCCTGGAGGATAGAACAGACCCAGACAGATTAAATGCCCTGTGGAAGGTCCCACCTTAAATTCATTGTATACATTAAACATTAAGTTGTTAATGTTTAATGTATATGTACATTAAACATTAAGTTGTTAATGTTTAATGTATATGAGCCAATTGCACAATTGCATTTGTGAAGGCAACGGACTCGCTAGTTACCTAGTGACTGAGCTGACCTAGGAGACAGCTGTAGCCTTCGAGATAGTTGGCGGTTAGTTATCATTGCCTGCAGCCAAAGGAATGAAACAAATGGTAAATATAGCTATTTGTTGTTGTTTTGTTGTATGGGTTTTGTTTTTGTTTATTTGTTTGTTTNTTGAGACAGAATCTATGTAACCCAGGCTGGTCTGGAACTTACTATGTAGACCAGGCTNGCCCCATGTAGTTATCATNGAGATCTACCTGTTGCTGCNTCCCAAATGTTGGGATTAAAGCCAAATATCACAATTCCCACTTAAATACAGTCCTTTAAATCATGAGGCAATGAAAAACTGCTTAAAAGCCAATTTTCTAGTAATAATTTAAATTTTNGAAGACATTTTAAAACAGTAATTAGCCCAGAGATAGTTCAAAAGGAGTGTAAGAATTAAGGTGATTTAAAATTCTGGCCTAGGAATGCAGGTCAGTTGGTAGAATGCTTGCCTAGCATGCAGGAAGCCCTGGGTTCAGCTCCTACCATTGTAAACCAGGTGTGGTGGCACCTACCTGTAATCCTAGCGCTCAGGAGGTAAAGACAGAAGGATCAGAAGTTCAAGGCCAGCCTTGAAACTTTCAAGGCCAATCCATGAAACCCGGTCTTTAAAAATAAATAAAATAAAAAGATTATTTAAATTTCTATCTATTTGCCTTCCTGAAGAACCACACTATATTGTATTCTATGTATATGGGTGTTTTGCCTGCATGTGTGTTCCTGTACCATTTGCATGCCTGTGCCTGTGAAGGCCAGAAGAGGGCATCAGATCCCCTGGAACTAGAATTGCAGACAGTTGTGAGCTGCTGTGTGGATCCCCTGGAAGAGAAGGCGTTGCTCTGAACCACTGAGCCATCTCTCTGACCCCGAGTGGTGCTTATTACTGTNTATTTTAACTGTCTTTGCTGAGTACACTCACACGTATTCTTTTTTGTGCTTTATAAACATGAGTCAGACAGGCTGGGAAGGAACAGGGAAGCCCTCCCACTCTAATGCAGNTTCAGATCCACTTTCTTTCTGTTCTGTGGTGCCGCATCTTCCCAGCGAACGTCACTCTGAGCCCCTCACCCTAGTGTGTGCCAGTTACTGAGGCTATAGATGATCAAGCAGAACTTCCGTCAGGTCTGTGAGTGAGTGACAAGTGTCACCAGCTTCCAGGTGCCAGGTGCCAGTTTTGCAGTGACTGAGTACATAAGGATGTGCTAGCACACTGTCCACTTGAGCTGACACTGTGTCCTTGATGTTGAGGGGCTGGCNCCCCTACAGGCTCCACTTAAGAGACATCCAGGTTAGCATAATCTGTAGAAACCCTGTCCAAAGTGTGTGGTGGTGGTGGTGGTGGTGGGGAGTGGTGGCCAAAGCCTCGGCCTTGAAGAAGCATGAAGGATACCACTTGAGGAGTCCAGCAGAGAGGGTCTGCCAACACATAGGGGACAGCACCATAGTCTGGCAGTTTCCCAGCAGCCAGTCTTGACAGTGTTAGAGGATAAGTTGTCATGGTGATGTGTCCTCAAGAGCAGGTGGGCCTGGTGTTGTGCATCTGTAATCCCCACACCAGGAGGCTGAGGTAGGAGGAAGGCTGTGTGAGTTTGAGGTCTGCCTGGGCTATGTAGAGTTCTAGATCATCTTGTGCTAATGCCCGTCTCAAAACAAAGGCAGGTAGAACAAGCCCTCATGGTCTGAGAGGTAAGGTTTAGGGGCNGTGACCACCTCTCACAATGGCAGTTTTCCCTCTCAGCCAGAGGACAGGACATTCCTGAGACTTCGTGGGCAGATGGCTGTGTTCATGCTCTGTGGANATCTTGACGCTTTTTCAGCCTAGTGGAATCTTTTTCTACAGGTCCCACTGCCCTGGACCCAGAGTCCACCCTCCCCAGCCCCACCCTGGGCTCTGTGATGCTCCGCCCTCCCATGTTTACTGTGTCTTCTCCCAATGCATCCATTTGTGTTTGATTGATGCCATTGCATTTGAGTGGCAGACTTTTTTTGTTTGTTGGTTTGTTTGTTTGGTTTTTTGAGACAGGGTTTCTCTGTGTAGCCCTGGCTGTCCTGGAACTCACTCTGTAGACCAGGGTGGCCTCGAACTCAGAGATTCTCCTGCCTCTGTCTCCCAGAGTGCTGGGATTAAAGGCGTGAGCCACCACTTCATGGCAGAGTAGCAAAACTTTCATGGCTTACACAATATCACTTTTTTTCGCCCATGATTTGTTAAAATTTTAGTAGGAAATAATTATCTAGAAATTGCATCTAAGTATCATTCAGACAGTGCTGTAGTTTGGTGTGTGTGTATGGTTTTTGAGAAAGGTCCTTACTATATTCCCCAGTCTAACTTTGGACTCATCCTGTATCCCAGACTGTCCTAAAACTTTCTGCAATCCCCCTGCCTCAGCTATCAGTTCAATGATTACACCGCTGTGCATTGGCTCGGGTTAGACTTTTTCAACCCTAAGAATTACAGCTATAATAATGTAGCTGACTTGGGGAAGAGCCTGGGAGCAGAAAACCCTATCAGCTTGAATTAGACCTCTGACCTGGAGCTAATTTGAGAGTCCCTGTGCCTGTTTCCTCAGGGTAAGAGGTTAGATGGCTGGGCCTGGCTCTGATCCTGTGCCTCTGACACACAGTGTGGAGCCCACAGTGGACACAGGGCTGTGCACCTATTCCTGCAGCCATTTTCCACTTGTGGTTCTGGGTCCCTGTGCCTGTGGCAGACACTGGCGCTCAAAGACGGTATCACAAGGGGACATGGAATATTGCACTAACAAGTTTGCATTCACTATTCCAATTTATGTGGAATATATGGGGTTAAGGCAAAAAATTAAAATGAATTGTAGTTGAATCTTTTAACTTCTGTGTTATTTTTGGCTGAAACTGTGGTGATATTTGTAATCTAAGAAATAAAGCTTGCCTGAAGATCAGANNACAGAGCCAGCCACAGAGTTAAACATAGAGGTCAGGCAGTGGTGACACACACCTTTAATCCTAGCACTTGAGAGGCAGAGATCCATCTGGATCTCTGTGAGTTCAAAGCCACCCTGGACTACATGAGATTGATCCAGTCTAGGAGAGAAACAGAGCCAGGCAGTGGTGGCGCACACCTTTAACCCCAGTATTTNGGAAGCACACATGCTTTTAATCTCAGCACTANGAACGTTGAGACAGGAAGTGATATGGCTGGGCAGAGAAAGGCATTTAAGGCGGGAGGAGACAGGAACTCAGCTCTTTCGGCTGAGGATTCAGGCCCCTGAGGCATTCAGTCTGAGGATTCGTGGAGTTGGCAAGGTGAGAAGTGGCTGTGGCTTGTTCCTTTGTCTCTCTGATCTTTCAGCATTTACCTCAATATCTGGCTCTGGGTTTTTATTATAAGACCATTTAGGATTCATGCAATATGAAACTCACAGTCCCAGCTTGGTCTCCCAAGTATTAGGATTGCACCCAGTTACCCTGCTGTTTTTACCTTTTTAATGTAGCTAGCACGTTTCTGCTGGACAGCACCACACTAGGACATTTTGTTAGGTGGATATTATGAAAATAGATCACAGGTTGAGGGATGAGGTGATTCACTCTGGTAACCCAAGTCCTGAGAGGTTGAGTCAAGATCTCTGAGAATTCTGGGCCAGTCTAGGCTGCAGAGTGAGATTTCGAAGTTGCCNTGTATTTTATTATGTGATAGTAGCTTGAAGTTAAATAAAACTTGAGTTCAATATTGACACCATATGGTCAATAAATACATAAATTTATTGAAAGACAAAGACACCAGGAAATGTAGAAGAAACAGGAACTAGTGGAATGGGGAAGAAGGGCTTGTTCGTAGNGTCCCACTAAAAAAGCCATACCTGCACTCCCAGTATTCATGAAGTTGAGGCCGAAGGATCACTGTTAGTTTGAGGCTAGTCTGAGCTACATAATGAGGCTGTGCCTCATTGAAATCAGAATAAATAATAAACTGGCATCCCAGTCAGTCTGCAGGATCTCTGGGCTCAGCAGTAAGGTATGGAGCCTCCTGTGGCCCTGGGGCCACGTCAGGCCACACGGAGAGCTGACTGCCTCTTGGGTTGCCCAGCTGTAGAACAGGGTTGACAGCTAGAACTCTCCAGAGGCCAAGAAAGAGCTGAGTAGCTGCCAGGCAGCTCGCTCCCTTCTCTAAGGGGCTTTCTTTGGATTAATTTCTACCCCTGGGGCCTGGGAGAGGCATTGCAGCCTCCCTGCCTGGAATGCAGTGGCCTCCCTGCCTGGAGTGCAGCAGCCTCCCTGCCTGGAGTGCAGCAGTTTCCCTGCCTGGAGTGCAGTGGCCCTTTGGCTATTGAGTGAAAGGTGTTTGCCAGAGGAGTCTTGAAAGTTCTTCTCATGCTGTAGAGAGAACTTCCCAGATGTGCCAGTTGGTGCAAACCTCAGAGAGCATGGCTGGCTGGGGTGCCCTCTGACCTCTGGGGAGCTGTCATCACNNAACTTCTTGAATGATGATTTGTATCCCATGTCCAACTCTTTCTAATTCTCTTGTTTTTGTCTGTATATATTACTACTTTTTAAAGTCTGTGGTAGATGATGAAAAGTGTGAAATTAAATTATATTTTATATGAATAACTAGTTTGTGGGCTCTTTAATTTAATGAACTTTCTCCCCTTGATGTTGTGAACTAGTTTCTAACNGAGAAACACAGATTAAGGAGAGTGTTGGCATTGGAATCTCTGGGCAGAACAGTGCACAGTCGCTGTCCACATCCACTCATGTGCCTGAACATTTTGATTAGAATTTGATGCTGGACTTCCCACAGGGCCACTGTGTTTCCTTTTTACTTATCTCTTCTTTCCTGAAAGTTTTTTAAAATTTATAATTTTTTGTATGTACTTATTTATAAAACATAAAAACAAGAAGAAGTGGTATGGTAGTTTGAAAGAAAACGGCCCCAANGGGAGTGGCACTATTAGAANGTGTGGCCTTGTTGGAGTAGGTATGNTCTTGTTGGAGGAAATGTGTCACTGTGGGGAGGGGCTTTGAGGTCTCATATATACTCAAGCCACGCCCAGTGTCTCAAACCACTTCCTGTTGCCTGCACATCAAGATGTAGGACTCCCAGCTCCAGTACATGTCNGCCTNCACGCCACCATGTTGCACCATGATGATAATGTAAGCCACCCCAATTAAATGTTTTCCTTTATAAGAGTTGCCATGGTCATGGTGTCTCTTCACAGCAATAGAAACCCTAAGACAGTGGCTTTTTCTCACTTCATTTCCTTTCTTAGTTACATACATGTGTGTATACATATCTGGCACTTCAGTAAATTAACTACACTGGGTTGCACTTAGGAATCAGTGTGTTTAGCATCCTGCCTGTATTAATTAGCGTTCTTCAGAATAACAGAACTTATAGAATGAAT
Organism: Neotoma lepida; assembly: GCA_001675575.1. Taxonomy (NCBI): domain Eukaryota; kingdom Metazoa; phylum Chordata; class Mammalia; order Rodentia; family Cricetidae; genus Neotoma; species Neotoma lepida. Next base: position 668,447 of record LZPO01007958.1, read on the forward strand.
CCCTCTGTTT